>MU826879.1:366399-387618 GCA_029204205.1 Desmophyllum pertusum | reverse complement strand
CTTAAAATATTCTGAATGACCCGCATGGTTAACGGAAGTCCGACAACAACAATTCGGCCATTACTGAGAAATGCTAAGACAATATGGACAACTGAGTTCTCTAAATTTCTACCCAATGTTCCAAATTTGCCAACAAATTTTCCATTCACTTCAAAAACATGGATTCTGTGATTATCACAGACCATCAAGTGTCCTGCACTTGTTCACTAACCAACCGCGCCCCCCCCCCCCGGAGAAAATTAAACTCCCCGTCCCCTTCACCCTGCTTTCCAAACTTGTACTGAAATTTCCTCCGATTTCTGTCAAAAACTTTGATACACATCGGTTCATCATTGCTCTGACACTATAGAGATATTCTATACTTTTTTTTTTTTTTTTTTTTAATACTGAAACACAGTGGATAGGACCAGTTGTACAAGAGCCTGGCCCCACCTACCTTCATTAGAAACTTCAAAATTCCCATACAGGAGAAAAATATCTTAATCATTTTGATTTAGCCTGTATCAGCAACAATAATATTCCCATCACTGTCTACGAGATAAACCGCCAGGGGTCGCAGAGAGCTGGACTTATCGAGGGTTACCTTCCCACCAAACATACCGACGATACTCCACCCTCCCCACTGAAATCTGAGATCCTATTGGTTATTTTTGTCTGCTACGAAAATATTTCCATTTTCATGGATAGCTATTCCTGAAGGATAGTTAAATTCTCCCGCTTTGTTACCTTTCTGACCAAAGGATCTTAAGTAATTTCCATCACTGTCGAAGATTTGACCCGTGTGGTTGAAAACAATCAGTTACAGCTATTTCGTCCCTGGCATTCACTGCCACCCGCAGGGAGAGTGAAACATTTCCAACAGACGAACCTCGATTTCCAAAATATAAAACAGGTCTGAACTGAAATGGCTTTACTTGAACAACAAAAGGCATACCACGAACACGTTCCCCGTTTACCTTTATTGTCACATTGCATCTGCCTTGTTCTCTGGGAGAATAGCTGATCTGATAGAGGCCATTCTTATTGTCATTTATTTGCACTTCCGTCGCGCATTCTCGTCCTTGTTCGTTCCCTGATGTCAACCGTTACACGGTCACGTTTATTGTAACACTGTCTTCCTCTAGCGTTTCTTGTGATCATAGCAAACTGTGCTTCTCGTCCAACAAACGCTTCATTCAGTCCTTTGCCTTCAGCAACAGATTGACTTGCTTTGCTTGGGATGGAATTTCCAAAGTTCCAATTTCTTCGGTGTTGACAGTGTCCAAAACTTTTGATTTCCACGAAAACTGGAAGCCTCTTCAGGGTCACGATCAATTGGCTCGGTTTGATCAACCCCATTAAAGTTTGTCTCTAATGATTTCTTCAGTTGAACGACTTCAGCGTTTGTACTTCGTGTTAAAAGTTTCTCAGCTTTTTCCAGCGATGATTTTGTCACCTTTATTTGATGCTCGATCTCGGTCTTTTGAGTTGTTAAACTTTCAAATGACTTCTTTGTTTGATTTCCAACCTCTGCAAAAATGTTTTCCTTCTTCGCTTCAATGACCGAATGTAAATTGTCAACAAGTCTTTGAACATCTCTCTTCACGTCTTCGCCTCGTTGTTTCAGTTTAGCGTAGTCTTCATCAAGTTGAATGACTACGTTCATCTTTGCTTGTAAATTGCATCTCTGTGTTTCAATCAGTTGATTTCATCTCAGTCTTTTGCCTTTCAGCTTCTTCTTCTATGTGCTCTAAAGCAGTGACCACCGTGGCCAAGGGTAACACAAGTTTGGCAGACTGCTGTTTTGCAGTTCCACAAAAGTATTTCAGCTCTTCTTTCTCGTGTCGTGGCTTTGGGCCAAAACGCAGGTCGCTTAACACATCTTCAAAGTCCTTGTCTTTAAAGTCTTTCAGCGCGAGAATACGGTGATCTTTATTGCTTCGCATGATGTTGTGTGCAGTTCCGCACTCTTGACAATTAAAACACGCAACATTGGAAACAATAAGAACTCTCGGAGCTTGTCTTGTCGCAATTTCCACATCTCACTTGGCTGCTTTTACATTCTTTAATGGCCAGCACATCAATCAAGCCGTTCAGATATAAAAACTGGTTGGAAGATCTTTCAGATCGCCACTATCAGGGACTCTGCCAAGGGCTTGACATTTTGGACATTTGATTGTGTCTCGGCCTATGGCTTGTTCTGTGCCATTGTTTCAAGCAGTGCAGACAAAAACTGTGTAAACATGGCAGCTGTTTTGGATCCGTATATATGTTCGAACACACCGCCACAGACACTTCTTCACGGAGATTATGGAGCAACGTTTTGATATCCATGTCGTCTTCAGAGAGAAGCGACTACATTTACGAAAGTCGAAACAATGAAGTCTTGTGACTTTCTATTTTTAGTTATTCTTGGAATCAGCTCAGTGTGAACCAATCATAGGACGTTGTTTTAGAAGCATATCAATCATTTAGTCTTGGATACTGATTTCCAGGAAATGTGACCCTGGTGCAACCCAGTTTTAGCTCATTGACAGATGTCAGTCAAACACTGATGAATACAAATAATACATTTCCAACTCTTTATTTCAAACACTTTTTTCTGAATAAATAAAATTCACTCTGTTGACTTCACGCTCGAAAGACTGTACACTCTTTTCTTTACAAAATACTTCTGAAATGGAGTCGGTTTGTAAGGCAATTTTGCTAATAACAAGGATCTGTTCTTCGGCTCTTATGAAATGATACAAATATAGCTTCAAATATTTACAACAAACAGAGACAGACAGTGATGTACAGGAATCAGATTAACGTCAAAAGCATATGCTAAAGTCTCACTGAAAACGACTCCGCTTTTCTTTTGTTTAGTCAGTGTTTCCATGAACTCACAGCTGGCTACAGCTTGTGGAGTATTCTGATGTTAGCAATGCATCATTACTGTCAAATACCAGTTTCAGGGGGGGGGGGGGGGGGGGGAGGCGGGAACTCGGAAGTAAAGGGGGCTCTACGGGAGGCGGATAAGAAAAGGCGGGAAGCGTATTCCCAATGTGGTGGGTACCGCTAAAAATGACGCAAGATTGTGTAAGATTTCGCAATATAAAAAGATCCAAGAGGCGGGAACAACTAAGGGAGTAAAATTCACGGGAAGCGGGAAGTTCAGACCCCCCCTGCCTGCCTCCCCCCCCCCCCCCAGAAACAGTCAGCTAGAGTGTTACGTTTACCGAACTCTTAAGTGTCCTTTATCCCTTTAAACTTGATTAACGCCATGTTCGGTCGCAGCCGTTATTTGGGTCGTCACACAACGCTTCATGACACAATTAACGGCTGCGAAATATTGGTGTTGTTCAGTCTTTTTTTGCAAGTTAATGGACCTCACCTTCGCCTTGATCCGAAGAGACGTTTTTGCATTAATGGCAAAAAACAAAAAATCGTAACAAAAATCGTATGAAACAAAACAAATCGTAACAAAAAATCGTATGAACTGCTCGTGCAATTCGTGTCAGTTTATGGTCACTCGTGATGTTTTGAAAGTTCTCAAATTGCACTCGCCTAAAGGCTCGTGCAATTTTGAGAACTTTCAAAACATCACTCGTGCCATAAATCACGAATTGCACTCGCGTTCATACGATTTCCTATACTTATTTCCTCGAGACAAGTTCAATCATCAAACGACTTCACTTATTTTAACTCAAACTTAGTTATTCACAAAGTAAATGAAGATTACATTAATGAATTTTTTATCAGAACTGCTAATTCACTTGTATCCTTATTACAGACATTTTGTAGCAAAAAAGGTAAATAAACGCTATGCTCACACTATCAAAGTAAATGAAGATTACAATTATCTCATATCAGAACGGCTAGTTCACTAGTATCCTTATTACAGACATTTTTTTTAATAAAAAAAATATAATTCTTAACATGGCCAAATAATTAGTTTCAGTAAACAAACGCTAAAAATGAATTTAAGAAAATATATATAATAGACTTGCAGATAGTACTATAGCTAAGAAATACTGCCTAATTAATTAGTTTGCACACAAAAATAACTCTCAGAGCAAGTCGTAAATCAGAGTATAAATGTTCATTATAAGTTACTTATATTCTATTCATAACTGATTGTCAATCACCTGACCATCTCTAAATTAAACTTGTTACAAAACGCTTGTAAAAATTAAACAAGTTTACCTATACTTAATTAAAGAAAAGGACAATACTTTCTGCCTTAACGTAAGAGAAAGCCACGATAGCTTACAAAAGGTGTGCATGCGAGTTTTGTCACGTTCATGGTGAAGTTAGCTACCAAGTTTCAAAATCAAATTGTTAACAGAAGGAGAACGCAACCTCAGCTAATTCTGTCGTATAGGCGGATTAAATCGACTTTTTTGTATATGGTACTCAATTAGTGGATGACTTCAAACGGAAACTTCGGGAGGAAGTTGTGTCATAGGGTTGTAAATTTCGCGAAATCTGTACTCACGAAAATAAGTGAGAATAATATACGTCTCAAAAATAGCTTGAAATTAATCTTTATAGGATCGCTTGCAGTGATTACTTGATTATCTCTGTAAAATTATATATGTCACCTTTTATACACAGAATTGAGAATTAAAATGTAAAATTTAAATTACTTCGTTCGCTTGAGTTTACATCCACCGTCTTTTTCGTATTTTCTCGACGATCGCTCTAGAATGGTATAGTATACCTTTCTCTAAATCTGGGGTGTTACTGCAACGGCCAATAACGCACCTGGAAGGCGTTTCTACACACTTTTCGAATGTGTATCGCATCTTCCTGAAGGAAATGAGTGGACGCGAAGGATCCAAGGCTCCTGAGTTGACGTCACTAACCGCTAAACTCATTCCCAGTCAAAAACGCGGCCGTGAACAAAAATGGCGGCGTTTTTGGTCACTTTGCCGGGCACAGAAAATCGAGGATTCAACCAAATCCAAAAAATTTCGCAGTTAAGTTTCAAATAACAAGTACATTTATTTAAACGAATAAAAATTTTTGGGGTTAGTTGCACTTTAAATTAATTGTTTCAGGCTGCCTTTACTTAGTGCTCGTTCAGTCGCATTTATGGTACATTTACAGGCATTTCCCATTAATAATTCGTTCCAAACTTCGTGTATTATTTAATGGACTTGACTTTTGTTTGATTTAGAAGGGCCAAAGTTTTTTACGTAATGATTTTAGCCATCTTTTTCAAATTTCACTCTCTCGACGAACGAACTACCCTGTTATGAGCTACCATATTTGGCAGAATCCGTGTTATGAGCTGGATAACATGGGCGCAAGGAGCCAATCAGAAGGCCAGAAATGCAATAACAGTGATTGAGTATTAATAATGCGAATTGTCCAGTGTTTTCAACAGAATCCTCACGGTTGATATTCAAGTTCGACTGTTACGATTGGATTCGTCCAAAAGAATTCGCTTCTCGGGAGAAGCAGATGTTTCCACCCTGTCCTTTCCAAGTGTTTGGGCCTTCTTCTTTACAGTAACTGCCAGTCCTGCCCTGCAAGCTTTAGAACTGTAGTCCATTTAAAAGTTCCTCTTCGATTTTTTGCAAGTTATTGTAAAGTCATCTTCGCTTCCCGTAGCTTTCCAACGCATTGGGTTGTTTCCGGTTTGTTTACAGATGTACGGCGATGTTAAGTGAACTGCAAACTGCAGAGAAAGGATTTCTTCATAATCTTTAAATTCTCCGCGACATTGATTAAGATTTGTTTGTCGTTATGATTCACGATCGGCGAAAAACACAACACACAATCACACGACATCACCGAACATCGCCGACATGTTTTAGCTCCGTTGAAATCATGCAGCATAAATTATCTTGAGTATTTCGGACGATAGCCAATCCGAGTTGATTCTAAACAATGCCTACTGTCAAGCAACCAATCAGAGCGCGGTCCCCGAATTCTGGAGAAACAGCGGGACACTGGAACACGATTAGGAACGCCGTTCGCAGACGTCACTTTTCCGCGAGAAACAAGGAAAAGGAGACGTCTGCACGCAGGCTAGGAAGAAGAGAGAATGTTGAAATGTTTATGAATGATAGATGGTATAGAGCGAAGGGCAGGGTTGTATGTGACAACAAAAGGAACACGACTGGGTGGGTCAGATGTGGTAACACTGAGTTGGAGTGCCTCGATACGTGTAATGGTGTGAACACCAAAGGTGTACATGTTGTATCTCGTATTTGAGAAAAGAGAGATTGTATCCATGGTAGTTGAGGTATTGTATAAGTTCATTAGTACGTAATGCCGGAAGGTCTCGTCGGAAGAACATATGCGTCGAAGTCTGAGGGCGATGCTGAATGGAATGGCTCGTTTGGTATGTATGGGGTGACATGAAGAGTGTAATAGGTACAGATGTTTATCCGTAGGCTTAGTATAGAGATCTGTTGTAATCTCACCATTGTTGGAAGGACCTTGACGTCAAGAAATGGGATAGATGTGGATGAATGGGACGAGGTAAATTTGATGGTGGGATGAAGGCTGTTAAGCCAAGAGATGAAGGCAAGCAGCTCGCCTTCAGTGTGAGTCCATATCATGAAAATGTCGTCGATGAAACGCCACCAAGTATGTGGCTGATGTGGTGCATGTTTGAGTGCGTCGGTCTCAAGCTTAGCGTGGAATAGATTAGCGTATGAAGGAGCCATACGTGGTACCATAGCTTTGCCGTGTGTTTGGAGGTAGTGGTTGTTATTGAATTCGAAAATGTTCATGGTACGAATGAGCCTTATAAGGTCAATAATGGCAGAATAAGCCATTGTACGAGCAGAATTTATCCAAGCCTATACTCCGGGTTACTCTACGACGTTTTGGGTGGTGATGTGCCGCTGGGACTCTGAAACACTTACCCTATACCAGGCCGTGTTCACCTGCATTTTGCATCCCTATTATAGACTAGACACCAAAACTCCCTGCTCTATTCCAGACTCGCCCTTTTCCAGAAACTCTTTCTACCTTATTCTCACTAATTTTCGCGTGTAAACTTAAATCAACAGATCCGTATTTCACGAAGCTTTATTTTCGCGATTTCTGAGAAAAAAGGCTCAAAGGCTTTAGACTTTACGAAAATATCGTCTTTATTTTCGCTTTTTTTGCTGCATCGCGAAAATTAGTGAGAATAAGGTATTACGAAAGTCCGTAATTAATCACTTTGATCACCTGGTAATGATTTGTTATATAAGATTCTGTCAATACCGAGTATCAATTCCTATTCTAGACTAAATTCTTCATACCAATGACGTTTCCCGGTGAATGATGCCCTATTCTCCAAAACTCGCTTATTTCTCTGATTTCTGATTACTATTACGTGTACTCCCATTGTTACATACAAACGAACATCCCGTCAGTGCTATACAGGGGTTCCTACATGCACAAGGCTCTCGGTCAGTGGGGGGACGAGTGAAAAAGCGGAAAAGCGCTTGTCCCCACTAACCGAGAGAGATCAACGTGCTTTTGAGCCGCTTTGCAAAGAACAACGTTTCTTTACACACCAATTTCCTGTGGTCTCCTGTCAATCAGCGATACGATTGAGGTTTAGGTTGGGTGTCCTGCGGCGCAATCTCGTTCCCAGGGCTATCCGCGTGGCCGTTGTGGCGCCCCGGGGGAGAAAAGGGGGTACTGCAAGCAGTCTACAAAGCCAAGTGAGGTAGCTGACTGAGTGACGGAACCTGTATGGTAACATAATAGTTGTTTTCATGACAGGTTGAGGGAAGCATTGGCTATGGGTGTGCTGGGTGTGCTCGAGCCTTGTGCCAAACAAGCCACCTGAAAACCACTTGATATCAGAGGAAAACCAGTATCCACTCTCTCTCATCTTCATCCTGAATACAGAAAAGCTGTGTTACAATCGGGAACTGCTCTCAGTAAATACACAGGTATTGCATCATCTTTATTGTAGGTCATACGCTACTGGTCACGTGATACATCTCTTTTGCGCTATAATCCTCATAGGATTATAGCAAGCCACTTTTATATCTAGGGGGAGTCTCTGGGGGGAAATCTGATCTCATCGAATTTGAACATGCTCAAATTTTCATGACAAGCAGATGACATCATCTTGTCGTGTACTCTTTGACCACGCCCGTCGATAAGAAAATTCTAGTCCGACTTTTGTTGTGGTTTGATCCGCCTTTTATAGCCGCTCCCCGTACCTTGTACTTCCGGTTACGGCCACTTACGACCACCGCCACTTTGTTCATTTTCTATCGCGAAATATTACGTAATGTTGCGAAAATTTGTACCCGGTTCCGAATCCCGCTTCCCGCCCACTCTTCTCTCACCTCCCGCAGACTCCTGTCCTGTTTACTATCAGGTTCCCGCCCTCTCTTCTCCCACCTCCCGCAGACTCCTGCCCTGTTTACTATCAGGTTCCCGCCCTCTCTTCTCCACCTCCCGCAGACTCCTGCCCTGTTTACTATCAGGTTCCCGCCCTCTCTTCTCTCACCTCCGCAGACTCCTGTCCTGTGTACTATCAGGTTCCCGCCCTCTCTTCTCTCACCTCCGCAGACTCCTGTCCTGTTTACTATCAGGTTCCCGCCCTCTCTTCTCTCACCTCCCGCAGACTCCTGTCCTGTTTACTATCAGGTTCCCGCCCTCTCTTCTCTCACCTCCCGCAGACTCCTGTCCTGTTTACTATCAGGTTCCCGCCCTCTCTTCTCTCACCTCCCGCAGACTCCTGTCCTGTTACTATCAGGTTCCCGCCCTCTCTTCTCTCACCTCCCGCAGACTCCTGTCCTGTTTACTATCAGGTTCCCGCCCTCTCTTCTCTCACCTCCCGCAGACTCCTGTCCTGTTTACTATCAGGTTCCCGCCCTCTCTTCTCTCACCTCCCGCAGACTCCTGTCCTGTTTACTATCAGGTTCCCGCCCTCTCTTCTCTCACCTCCCGCAGACTCCTGTCCTGTTTACTATCAGGTTCCCGCCCTCTCTTCTCTCACCTCCCGCAGACTCCTGTCCTGTTTACTATCAGGTTCCCGCCCTCTCTTCTCCCACCTCCCGCAGACTCCTGTCTTGTTTACTATCAGGTTCCCGCCCCCTGTCCCCCACATGAGAGTGCTAGAGTGTATCCTGATGAGTGAGAGTAAGTTTAAATACTGCACTCTTTAGTGTCCTTTATCCCTTTAAAACTTTATTGAACTTAAAGCCATTCTCGGTCCATATTGGGAAAACACTTGTTCTTATTTTGCAAGTTTATTTACCTCACCATAATTTACGTAACTAGATCAAACACGGACCTCACGGCTAATTCAATAACATCTATTTTTTCCTCGAGACAATTCAAATCATCAAGCGACTACACTTATTTTAACTCAAACTTAGTTTATTCACACCATCAAAATAAATGAATATTACATAATCGGATTTTTTATCAGAACTGCTAATTCACGGCTAGCCCTTATTACAGACATTTTTTAACAAAAAAATAACATTCGTAAGGCTGTAACACACTAGTTCCAGTAAATAAACGCTATAAAACACTATACTCACACTATCAAAGTAAATGAAGATTACAATTGTTTTATATCAGAAAGGCTAATTCATTAGTATCCCTTATTACTGGCAGGGTTTTTTTTTTACAAAAGATATAATTCTTAACACGGCCAAATAATTAGTTCCAGTAAACAAACGCTAGAAATGAATTTAGAATATATATTATATACTTGCAGATAGTACTATAGCTAAGAGATACTGCTAATTAATTAGTTTACACAAAAATAACTCTTCAAAGCAAGTCGTAAATCAGAGTAATGTTCATTATAAATTACTTATATTCCTATTCATAACTGATAATTTTCTAACATATGACTGCTAAACTGTTCCCAAAAGGTATTTACAAAATAACTTTGTTGATGACTTCAAACAGATCTTCAGGAGGAAGTTGTGTAATAGGCTTGTAAATTTCACGAATTCAGTTGTTTCAATCACGAAATCTGTACTCGCGAAAATAAGTGAGAATAAGGCAGTTAATACTTCAGTTTTAAAAATACGTCGCAAACTGTATAGGATTGCTTGCAGGTGATTGCTTGATTACCTCTATAAATTATATATTTATATGTCACCTTTTATACACAGAATTGAGAACTAAAATAAAATTTAAATTACTTCAAAATGATCAGATAATCTGTCTTCTCTCTGTCTAGAGCGGACATTTTTCACTGAAATATCTGAATACGATGGTTATTGAAGTCTGACACAACAATTCGGCCATTACTGAGAACTCCTACAGAACACGGAGAATTGAATTCTCCTAACTTTCTACCGGTTGTTCCAAACTTGCCAACAAATTTTCCATTCAGTTGAAATTCTTGTATTCTGTGATCATCACAGACCATCAAGTGTCCTGACTTGTTCACTAATAAACCGCGGGGATAATTAATATCCCCGTCCCCTCCACCCAGCTTTCCAAACTTGTACTGAAAATTTCCATTTCCGTCAAAAACTTTGATACAATTTTCAGCATTATCTGACACTATGAGATATCTATCAAACTGAACACAGTGGATAGGAAAATTAAAAGTGTCTGGCCCACCTATCTTCATTAGAAACTTCCATCAGGAGAAAATATCTTAATCATTTTGTTACCTGTATCAGCAACAATAATATTCCCATCAGATCGGGAGGGCGGGGGGGGGGGAGGTTACTTGACCCATGTTTGGGTATAGGGGTGCCACTGAGGGTTTGAAAACCTGACCCTGTTAAGGACAAAAACAAATAGAAACCCGTAAAATACCTACCCTGTGTAGGACAACATCCTCTATTTTAGGACCCTGTTTAGGTTGCAATTTAGCGAATCACGTTTGACTGATATGCGGCAAAACGTCTCCGATCTCTAAATACTGTATAAACCATATTTTTACGACGACAATCGTGCAACCATACCCTGTTTAGGACAGGTTCAGACCCTGTTTGGGACAGACTCGCATGAAATTATATACCCTGTTCAGGGCAGAGAGTCCAAAAACCATACCTGTACAGCGGCACGTCCCCGTATAGGCCATATAAGGGAGTACCCCCCCCCCCCCCCCCCAGGTCTTGCTTATACCTTGTTCATGGAATTCGTACTAAAAGAAGGCTCCCGCCCTCTAATGAAATCGCGTTTCATGTACTATCTTGTGAGAAAGTCGTGTACGCTTGGGAGGCACTTTTGCCTAGTTGTTCGCCAGCTGTTATATTCCTCTACAGTCAACTCTCTCAAAGCGGACACCACTGTAAGGCGGATACCTCCCTAAGGCGGACATGGTTGACTGGTCCTGACCAAATCAAGTTTCTCTTATTTTAACGTAACGAAACTTTCTATAAGGTAGACTGCTACAGAGAGTTGGCTGTATAGGCTATATACTGTAAAATTCCGAATATAAGCCCATGGACTTTATAGTTAGTTCCCAAAGAAAGATTTTTAAAACTTGTTCTGGAGCTTGTTTTGTATGTTCAATTGACCACTGTAGAACTTGTTTTGTGTTTCATGACGTTATGTTCAGGTCTAGAGTGGTATTCTTCTATGCATCTAAAAATTGTTCAGCCGCAAAATCCTTTCCAAATAAAATTATAAGCTGAAACATTTTTGAATCCGAGCCCGCCCTCAAGGCAATGTGTATCAGGCTCCGAGAGAAATCGCCGAGCGCGGCCAGTCCGCGCTGATTTCTCTCGGAGTCTGATCTCAGGCTACGTGAATTTTACAACATACATCTAAAAGAGGAATTCGCTCTTCTAGTACGGTAGAATTTTATCTTCATTACATTCTATTTAATTTAAGTTTCTATCCAGGCAAAGTAGAATGATCTATTTTTTCGCATTTTGCTGTATAACATGTGCATACCGTGGTCCGTGTGGCACGGAAGTTTTTTTGCGGAGTTTTAATATATTTTGAGGTTTTGGCGATTTTTTATGTTTTGTTGGATCGAATTTTGTTCTGCTGTGGTTGTTTTGATAATGGTTCAAGAAACAATATCAATGCGGCACAACTTGATAAACGTTCGGACGGTGTCTAATATTTCTAATTTCAAAAGCGTAGTATTAAAGTTTTTTGCGGATAAATTTTTGGCGGGAATATTGCAGGAAACAGGAGGATGTTTTATGATTGCTTACATAACGTAGTTGTCGAAGACCAGCAGAGCCGAGCCCGCGAATGTTTTCAAGATGGCGACGAAAGAAATGAAATCTGCCTTGAAAAATGCACGAGAGTGCATCAAAAACAAAGATTATAAAGAGGCTCTTAAGCACTGCAAGGTAAAGTATGAATTATGTTATTTTATGGTAGACAATGTGAGCTCGTCGAGCCCAATTACTGGAAGTTTGGAAGCCAATAAAAATAGCCTTAAATTTTTCAGTAAAACCGCATACAAGAACGAAGCATTTTAGTATGCGGTTTTACTGAAAAGCATAAGCTTATAACTACTTTACAACTGTACATGCAGCTTTACTACTTCAGTCGAAAAATACCCCTTTTTCTTTTGATTTTGCTTATTTTGAAGGCAGCTGATTACGTAGGCAGCTGATTAATATTCGTTTTACGCAAAGTGCGATATCCCAGTGGGGGGGGGGGGGGGTGGGAGGGGGGGGGGACTTCCATATAAAAGTGACGGGGGTGATCGTCGTACCTTTTAGGGGTTAAAATCCGTGGTTTGGTACCGCTTAGGGTGTTAAAATATCTACCGTTAGAGTTATTCCAGTACCTTTTAGGGTATTTTGCGGGGGAAAAATATGACAGGAACTAGTTTTGTCTTAGAATTGGTACCTCTTAGGGGTGAAAATTAATTCGAGCCACACCCACCAAACAAGATCTTGGTACCTTTTAGGGGTTCTTTTCAAAATTTCCGACGATCACCCCCATCACTTTTATATGGGAGAACCCCCCGGTGCGATATTTGCATATCCACCATGGCATATCCACTGACTGTTTTCTGAACATTTTTTTCTCCCAGTGGGGGGTGGGGGGGGGGGGGAATTCCCATATCAAAGTGATGGAGGTGATCTTTGAAAAGTGGTTCTGAATTCTGTAATTGCAATGATTTTGTTGGAGTAACTGCAGAATACCCGGCCACTTTGAAGCTGTACCCTAAAAAAGCTGGATATGTGGCTACGGCCGTAATTCTTTTCTAACGCTTCTTCCTTTTTCATGTTTTAAGAATAAGAAATAGAAATGCTATGTATGCTTTCCAGGCGCTACGCGGCTGGGTAGTCTGCATTTAAGCCATTTTTACATTGACATATTGCTGCCATATATACTTGTAGACTGTGTTGAAGGCTGATAAAACCAATTACACTGCCTTGGTGTTCTTTGGTAAATGTGCGTCAGAGCTGGACCAACCTGATCAGGCTCACATGGCGTACAAGAAAGCTATTGAATCTGATGACACACAGCTTCTTGCTTGGCAGGTGAACGTACTGTACTACCTGCACCTTTCAGTAACACGTGAACTCCAAAGTTAACAACCCATCAATCATAATCATTGGTTGTCATCATAATTACTGTTATGACAAGCAATCAACCATGAAATAAAAGAAACAAACAAAATGGATTGAGATCTACCAATCACAACCCAAGACATGACCCATTGAAGTAAACGTTAATCTGTTTCCTGAGACATTAGACTGTTCACAGTCCCTCTATTTTTTGCGCTGAAATCGTCGCACTCGTGGAGCCACCATCTTGGATTATTTGGCGAGCGAAATCTGGGGAGAGGACAAAACTCCCCTGGGTACGATTTCAGTGCAAAAAATAGAGGGACTGTGAACAGTCTACTGTGATGTCTGCTAAGATGATTGACGGCAATGAAATTCAGCAGAGTTCTCATGTTATTGAAAGATGTATGTCTTAGAAGGAAATGTTTGGAGGATGTAATTTTTTTGTATCAATTCTTAGAATTGGATGGAACTACCTACATTGTAACCTTGAAAGGTAGATCCTTGCACTGTATTGTGGCATATGGATACTTACTATATGAACGAGATGTCATCAAAGAGCTCGACAAAGAGTTGTGTTTTCATTTCAACTTTTAAAGCAAATGCTGAATACACATAATATACATGTATCATTATGATGGTGTGGTAGAGGAAGTGGTCCAGAAAGGAAACTGAAGCCATTTTGATGCTCGTGGAGAGAAAACAACATATACTTTCAAAGAAATAAATAATTTGCATCTACAGTTTAGGGAGGGGGTACTGCCTCTCTTGTTTAAGCATCTCCCCCATTATTCAAACCCACACCTTTTGCACTTAAAAGTATGAAAAACATTCCTTCTAGTGTCCAGTGCAATGTGGCTGGGCACAGATCGGAATCTACATAAACAAGACTACAATATTATTACAACCTATTTGAATTGCAGTATGATAAAGTCTTGCTGCTAAACAGCTCTTATTTTCATTTATTCTCTATTTTCAGGGTCTTGCTGCCCTCTGTGAAAAAGTAGACAATCCACAATTGAAAACAGAACTTCCTGATGTTTACATCAAATTACTTCACTTGTATGAGAGGTGCACTAATCTAGTTTGCTTGCTTAATTTACTGTACATTCTTTCTTCTGCTGACCAGTGTAGCAGGTTAAAGTAATAAATCATGAGAAATATTTTCGTCTTGAATGTACTTGTTGAATGTTTCCTTACACAGCCCAGAAGTTTAGTTTTGGAAGCAAGCTGATATAATTATTGTCAAAATAAAGGAAATAAACCAAAAACAAAATAGAAATGGCAAATTTTGGTGTGAGTGATTGAACAGAATGGTGAGGTCCAACTTGTAAGGTGAAGCTCTTTTTACCAGTAATCATCTCGTCAAAAATGTGACTGCCCCATCTAAATATTTTGGGAGCAACTATTGTATGACAATTTCCAAGTAATTTCCAAGTTTTCAACCAAGCCAGTATTTAAATGTCTCCAATCAAGTTTGCTGCAAGGAGCTTTTATTAATTTTCTGTCATCAACTAATACTGGTGATCAAATGACAGTATCATGATATTCTGATGTTTATGATTATAGTGAGAAGATAAAATGGATAGAAATTGCCACCAAACTGGCTGAGTTTCATGAGAATCAAGGTGAAGTTATAAAGGTACGGCATATATGTAACACAGGTCTGTGTAAGACATGAAAGTCTTAAACATTATTTAAATTTTATGATTTAAAATAGTGTTCTCCCCATACACTCTTTTAAGGTTATGTGGGCCACCAAGGATGACATGCATTACTGTACATTATCGGTCATTTTTTTTAGCTGTATCACATTTTACACATTACTCTATTTTTAATAATCTGTTGGGAATGAGTTTTACATGTATGATCAGGGTTCGCACAAGCCCTTGAAATCCTGGAAAATCCTGGAATTTTGTTCTGGCATTTTCCAGGACTCGAAAGTCCTGTAAAACGAGTGATTTTTCTTGGTCTTGGAAATTCCTGGAAATCTGGAAATTATACGAAAAATTCAGTGACACGAAGAAAGAAGGGGGAAGGGTCACAAAATAAACTAAATCAGGTGGAGGAAATTATCACAAAATGCAAAAAAGATGTGCTGAAGAACAAATAGCTTGATGTGCATTTGGATTCTGGAAAATCTACAGTACAGTAAGTCCTGGAAAAGTTCTGGAAAACTCACAGTTGCCGAAAAAGAGTATTAACCCTGTATGAATGAGTGTACAATATGAAACAGTTGTCAGCCATCTGATTACTAATTTCCTGAGCAGGGTTTATTAGCTATTGTTAAAGGACAAGAAGTGTTTCTTTCTTTTAAATATGCAAGTTTTTATATTTGGTTTTCATTCATAGCAGATCTCTCCCAAGTTGATTTTCAATGCATAAATTAGATGCAATGTAGTTCAATTTCTGTTATTACAAATGAAGATACATGTAATTTTAAACTCATCCATCTCCGCACTATCTGTGGAGTTTCTATGTGGCCCAAGTTCAGACTGTGCATGGGCATTGCTTGTTTTGCATAATCTGAATAATTATTAGTTTATTTTTAACCCAGGCAGCGGAAAGGTGGGAGGAGATTGCCATGGCAACTGAAAACACTACAGAGCAATTGGACATCTGGAGCAGAATTATAAGAATCCTTGAAAAGGTTGGTTGATTTGTTCAGCATTTCCACTAATTTTATAACCTGCAATCAGTACTTTTAATCTTTCAAGCTCAAAAGATCAATGATTAATTTTTTTGCAGAGATCTTTGGAAGAGTATGGAGTTAAGAAGGTAGGTAGTAATACAAAAATCAATTGATCAGTTTCTAGTAAGAGTAAATACAGTCAAATCTCTCTGAGCAGACACTCTTACAAGTGGACAGCTCTACGTACGGCCGCCTTGACAAAACCCTGTTTGAATTCTAGCTCATACAAACTCTATTATTTACACATTCCGTAAGTGGCCAGCTCCAGTTGCAGACACTTTTTCTGCTTCCTGAGGGTATCCGCTTATGGGAGCTTCTACTGTAGAAGGAATTCAAAACCATTACACACATTGCTTTTAGTATTCCACCTGTTATCAAACTATATGTACAATGTACCCACATAAATTGAACAATGTGCCAAACATGGCATTATTTGTTGCTACAAAAAGTTGATGAGTGTGTGTCAACATTCCAGCACTTGATTATAGCAAGGGAGTACCATAAAAACTCATACTAAGCTGCACCTAAAGTTTGCAAGAGGAGGTCAGCTCTCTCAAGACTCTATATGTTTTATTCTTTCTTAAAACGTTTTTACCAAAATTTGAGCTTCTAAACCCAGGGTGTGGCTTATCTCTTTGTTTACATATTCACACATCACTGTCATAACCATATTTAGTATTTTGCTGAAAGCACACCTGTCTAAGACAAGATTGTTATGTTACTATAATGTAAAGTCAATGTTTTCTTTTCATGATCATGTTTAGTTACAGGAAGCCTATGAGAAAGTTGTTCATGGCAGCCAGTCTCAAGAGCCAAGCAAACAGCTTGAAATACACTTTGAAAACTACCTCAGGTTTTTGGTGAAACATCAGGTAACTTGCAACATTAGGAACTTTAGTCCCTACTGCTGAAGCAGTCGAGTGAACAAGTGCTGGTTTTGGCAAATCTTTGTGGAAGCACTCGAAGAGTTTCCGAATCTTTTTATCCAATCAGAAACTACATGCAGCGTGAGCAATCACCCCAGCAAATATGTCATGTTGCTTAGCAACTTTGGGGACAAACACTGTGGGCTCAGTCCCGTTTTAGAGGCAGGATTTCGCCATCAACTGGTACTTATACCCCCCCAACTGGAAGAATTTCATCCTTCAGCGTTAACCTGTAACCTAAAGGATATTCCTTGTAGTTAGACACAAATATGAAATCTTTGGGCTTGCTGTTTGAGCTAAAGTTGTAAATTCATCTTCAATAGCTTTCTTTGAAAACAATTTGAAATGAAATTTCTTGTAATCAAGTTAAAACAAAGGAAATCATAACCGTGACGGAGGTTTGGATATGCGGTCTTAATTAGCATAGATTTTTACGATTTTATTTCTCCGTTTACTAATAGTTTTTGTTTTGATTGAGAAGATATGTCAAACACTTGAGACAGCGATAAGTGGAATGGGTGACTTGGATAAAGTGAATTAATGAAGAAGCGCTCTCAAGTCGAAATACTCAGAAAAAAATTCTGAGCTCCCCAACGGGAATCGAGAGCGCTTCTTCATTAATTCACTTGAGACAGTGTTTCATTGGCTATCCAAACACCTCAAATTTCGTCAAAAATACTCTGCTGCACGTCTTATTTTCAACTCCATTCACGGTGTTTGGTTATCTCTTGTGTTTGATATAATGTTTTATTACTTCAAATTGTACAGTGTATTAAAGTTTTAGTCAAGCTGTGTTATTAGTCCTGCAAATTGAAAGAACATAATATGTCTAATCTTACTAGTAAACATTGAACATTAATGAAAATAATATATTTTTTCCTAGGTTAGTGAAGATGATGAATTGTATAAAGACCAAAGGCAGAAGATTTGTGATGAAGCTAAATCTATGACAAAGTTGTTTCCGACTTCTACATTTGCTTTAGAAGTACTGGGAAAGGATTTTGTTCAATCTTTGATAACTGCACGTAAGTACTTGATATAATAATATTTCAATATTTATTTTTGATTTATATAGTGATAAAGCCTGTTTCTGACTCAGTAGTTCTGCACAACCAACTTCGCTTACCGCCTGCCAAAACAACAAAATATCAGGGCTCATACTGACAGTGACTGTTAGTTATTTGCAAGCCAGTTGTACATTGCACAAATGTGTCAATTTTGATGAGGCTGCAGCGTAAGCCGACAAGTACTTAATGGTGACTAAGCAGGGATGTAGCTAAGATTTCCAACAGGTATTTTTGTTTATGATAGCTGTGCACTATGGGCCACATTAGAGAGGAAGACTTAGTCCATTTTCAAGACCATGATTTTCCCCTGGCTCCCAGCTAAAATGTTTTTTAGCTGGGTTTTTTACCCTGGCTCCCAAGAAAATGGATCAGTTCTGTTGTATTTTATGGGAGATTGCATAATGCATGCAAGACTGTTTGTAAAACCACAGTTTTGGAAGCTTACTGGTATATCTTTAGTGAGTGATTTGATATTAAATGTGTTGCTAGTATGAAATCACTGTGATTTTACTTACAGCTACACCAGAGATGGGCAAATGTGTTTCAAAGACTGTGCCACATGCAGCCTGGGTCTGGAATAGGCTTGGTTGGACTAGGGAGTGTTCTGCTTCATCAGAAAGAGTTTGTAATGGCAAGGGCATTACTACAGAAAGGTAAATTAGTAATACGCAATGGAGCTTGCAATGAAGGCTATTTGGCGGAATATCATTAAAAACAGCTTCCATGTCATTTTCATTTGAAAAGTTTCCCCCCAACATTAGCCTCCATTGCAAGCTACAACTATTTGCAAAAAGAGCTGAGACACTCTAGTCTTCGTTCCCCCTTATCAATGTTGCCTGAATTTGTTGAAAAGCTTCTAGTAATTTAAGCCACTTGCCCTTGGCTTATGGTTTACAAACTCATCCTGTGTTCTTTCATCAGCATGCATAGTCTGGTTCATGGTAATATCTAATCAAAGAACAACATTGTTTGATTTAAGGTCTGCAGGCTTTCCGTGACTGTCCATATGGATGGCTGTCATTCTGTCAATCACAGATCAGTCTTCATGACTACCAAGGAGTTGAGAAAAGTGCAAAGAAAGGTACACAAGCACCATGCAATAGTAATAACTCACATTTATTGGCTGAAATGGGTCATGAAATAACCTCGCCCTACTCTGCCACCCTAAAGCTAGATGTTTAATAATAATTATTATTAATTATTGTTATTGATACTAAAAAAAAACTGAAAATGTTGACACTAATCCTTGATTAACTTAAAGGCCCATTTTCATCCTGTGTGCATTTTGCACCAAGGTACATTTTTCATACACATGCATATGAAAAATGTTCTCTTTACACAGACAATAGCGACTGTCAGATTGAGGCATAAGAATGACTACGAAGAACGAGAATGAGTACGAGAACGACTTTATACTTTCAAAAAATATTGTTCCCAGAGCTCTCTCTTCCCTGTCACTGACCAGTGGAAGTGTTGGTTCTGGGAACGAGATTGGTGTGATATACATGATGATCTTGAGGATGCGCAATAGACTTAAAAAGTCATACTCGTACTCATTCTCGCGTACTTGTACCGCGATCTGAAGGTCCCTAATGGCTTGAACACTGAGTCGACTGACTTGAATATTCAAGTTACTCATTACAAGCTATTTATATCATTTATATTCAGAGGGAGGAAGATTATTCTACCAATCAGATCACATGTTGAACAATGGAGATTTTTTCAAAGCAAAAACAAACAGCCACAAAGCATGCAGGATGGGGGGGGGGGGGGTTACCTGCAATGGACTAGCATCACATCCAGGGGAAGTAGCTATACTCCTAGTCGCTTCATGCTATGGAACCCAGAGTTTAGCGCTGACCTGATAAACAGTAGGTTTATAGACAGACTTATAACTTACAATTATATCAGCTGTGCCACTGGTGGGTGTTGTACTCTGATTTGCCCATTGTTAGGAGGGGTATATTGTATACTATGCTGTCAGTATCAATGAAGTTTAAATACCAGTTGATACTCTTGTTTTCATGTATTAAAGGCCTTGACTGTATCAAGTCATCCACACCTGATATAAGAAAAGAACTACAGACAATGTTAAGGTAAAGCATGTGCAGGCTGCAAATAACAGTCGGTCATCGGACAATGGCCGACCAAAATTTGCCAATGTCTGATGAAATACCAACTTTGGTTTTCCTTCCAACACAAACGCTAACAAGTTTTATTCTAAAGACAAACTACATGTATTTTACTCTGTGATGACAATGCGTTAAATTAGCAGGTTCACTTATCAAGCAGTACTGTAATATGATGTCCGACCTCATTTTGTTTTGTCCGACCAAATGGTGACTTAGTCGGACACATGTCCTTTCAAGAAAAACAAATTATTTGCAGCCCTGATGTGTGTTTGATATACAGTAGTTGAGTGTTTTATGTATAGTTTAAAAAATGAGCAGCAGTGTTTTATCAGGTATATAAAACTCTGCTGCAAGTTTTATAAACGGTTTCAAAATCTTCCCTCTAAATCTATTCAATCTGATCCTTATCTTGAAATTTTGGTTTATTTGAGATGAGAAAAGTGAGCTGAAAGTTCAGCCGTATCTTTATCAAATATAAAGACAATCATTAAACATTAATTTATTTTATATTATTTTTGTTTATGAGTTTTTGAAGACAAACAACTTCAAAACCTTCCCTATCTAGTAATCTATACCATGTCCAATATAGGCATAATAGGAGTAATAGGCTCTTATTCAAAATACATGTACAACATGTTTGTACAAGAACTGAAAGAAACAATAATTTGAAGAAACATAAAACATGTTTACATCACCTGGTAGTCATGAATTTACATGTATTAAACAAGAAATGTCCATCAATTTTATTTATAATAATTAATATTTATTTTTATCATAAATTATTATTTAATATTAATTAACTATTTGAAGACCTGGTAGTATTAATAATGGATGGCTTTGGCTCATCTCTTTATTCTAGATCTATGAGTATACAGTATGAAACAGTTAAAACAAAATGTTTCACGTTTTGTTGTCTCATGAAATATTTTTTAAACCAATCAGATTACGTACTGTATCCAATCTGCACTGTATGTAACTGTTTAATATATGATTTTACTAGTAGAT
>MU826879.1:353492-365899 GCA_029204205.1 Desmophyllum pertusum | reverse complement strand
CACAGTTCCCAGTTAGTTCCACTGCCGTCCTGAATTTTTTAGCTTTCAAAATACTATTTATAATGATGCTCATTGTATATTGCTTTAGCTGTTGCAAAGAAAGAAAGAAACCGTTTTTCCATATGCTTAAGATCGCACCTTCGGTAAAAGGATGCCACCTATTGTTGGAAAGGAAAGCTGTGGAAAGTTGATAAAGGGAAAAAGGAAAGCTTGATGATAGTGGATTGATTCGTGATACCACCCTAACACCTTTGCCTGTTTTGCCTGAAAAAATCGGAAGAAAAAAAAAGGAAAAAAAAGAAACAAAAAGTTAACAAAACAGAAACCAAAAGAAAGAAAAAAAAAAGAAAAAAAAAAAAAAAGAAAAAGATCGGAAAACAGAAATTCCCCGAGTAAAAAGTTAAAGTAAAAAAAGAAGTATAAAATGGTTTATTAATGTAATTAAAAAAAAAAGCTCCAAATAATATAAAACAAATAAAATAAAATATATTAATTAATAATAATAGTTTAAAATTATAAAAGACGTTAAATAAAAGAACATAAATAGAAAAGCTATTATAAGCAAAAAGAAAGAACAAGATATAAAGAACAACAGGAAAGGCCACACCAAGCATGCTGCCGGAAATACCTCCTGTATCTGAGACTGAGCTGTGATTTGGATGTTTTAAGGCTTGAGTTTGTAGTTAGTGCGTTTAATCGGTAGCTGAGGAAATTTCAAACAATATTACACGTTTACTTTAAGTTTCGACTTGTTTCTTTGCTTCTTTTCCTGTTTTAAAACAAAAAAAAAAAAAACTACTCCACGAAGTTGTTTTCTCAATATTTGGATTTTGTAGGTTATGTGTGATTAATATGATAAAATCCAGCATATATTATAAAAACGGCCTTTCCTTTGCCTAGCTTTAGGCGGTTGTACCTCCAACGATGAGCGCTCTCGGTGTGTGACATAGAATTTAATAGTTGTTAACACGTGAATTTAGGTCGCCAAAGTTAGCTACTTCATTGTCTTCCATTTTACAAATGCTTTGGGAAAAAACCCCTCCTACTTGGCCCTTGGGGGGGTCCTTCCCTATAAACTTATTCAAAAATTTGTATTCCGCTGTCGCTCCCGCTGTCCGGCGTTGTGGATTTATTTTTCACTTGGGATTTTACGGAAATATACGAAAAATTCACGTTTAAGGTGACCATGGAAGAAAGAAGAAAGGAAATAAAAACAAGAATACGCGAAAGAAAGAAGTGAGGGTGAAAATCAAGAAAAGAAGAAGAAAGACAAGAAAAGGGTGATGGTTGAGAATAGTGAAAGGATCACAAAATAAAAAACTAAATCAGGGGTGGAGAGGAGGAAAGGAAGAAAAACGGACGGAAATGGAAGGAAATTCTCAACAAATGCAAAAAAAAAAAAAAAAAAAAAAAAAAATAAAAAAAAAAAAAAAAGATTAGTATGTTCTGGTAAGAATTGATTAAAGTATACATGTAGCTTTGACATCGTGCATTTGGATTTCTCGGAAGCAGAAAGCAAATCTTGCGCAGTAGAGTAAGTCCTGTGGAAAAGGGTTTTCTGGAACAACCCCCTCACAATTGCCAAAAAAAAAGAGGGGAGTATGGAAAATTTAATTCCTTGTAATGAAATAATGTGTGTACAATATGAAAACAGTTAGATGTCAGCCATATCTGAATGTACTAATGTTCCTGAGCTTTATTAGCTATAAATATTGTTAAAAGGACAAGAAAGGAAGAGCCCTTGACGGTGGCAGACAAATGACACTGCACGGTTTGTTCAGTGACGGAAGAGTTTTCTTTTAAATATGCGAAAGTTTTTACTATTTGGTTTTTCATTCATAGCAGATCTCCTCCCAAGTTTGATTTTCAATGCATTAAATTAGATGCAATGTAGTTCAAATTTCTGTTATTAACAAATGAAGATACATGTAATTTAACTCATCCATCTCCGCACTATCTGTGGAGTCTTTATATGCGGCCCATTTAGTTCAGACTGTGCATGGGCATTGCTTGTTTTGTATAATCTGAATAATTATTAGTTTATTTTTAACCCAGGCAGTGGAAAGGTGGGAGGAAATTGCCATGGCAACTGAAAACACTACAGAGCAATTGGACATCTGGAGCAGAATTATAAGAATCCTTGAAAAGGTTGGTTGATTTGTTCAGCATTTCCACTAATTTTATAACCTGCAATCAGTACTTTTAATCTTTCAAGCTCAAAAGATCAATGATTAATTTTTTTGCAGAGATCTTTGGAAGAGTATGGAGTTAAGAAGGTAGGTAGTAATACAAAAATCAATTGATCAGTTTCTAGTAAGAGTAAATACAGTCAAATCTCTCTGAGCAGACACTCTTACAAGCGGACAGCTCTATGTACGGCCGCCTTGACAAAACCTTGTTTGAATTCTAGCTCATACAAACTCTATTATTTACACATTCCGTAAGCGGCCAGCTCCAGTTGCAGACACTTTTTCTGCTTCCTGAGGGTATCCGCTTATGGGAGCTTCGACTGTAGCAGGAATTCAAACCATTACACACATTGCTTTTAGTATTCCACCTGTTATCAAACTATATACATGTATATGTACAATGTACCCACATAAATTGAACAGTGTGCCAAACATGGCATTATTTGTTGCTACAAAAAGTTGATGAGTGTGTTGACATTCCAGTGATTATAGCAAGGGAGTACCATAAAAACTCATACTAAGCTGCACCTAAAGTTTGCAAGAGGAGGTCAGCTCTCTCAAGACTCTATCTGTTACCCAGGGTGTGGCTTATATCTCTTTGTTTAACTTATTCACACATCACTGTCGTAACCATATTTAGTATTTTGCTGAAAGCACACCTGTCTAAGACAAGATTGTGTGAAGTCAATGTTTTCTTTTCATGATCATGTTTAGTTACAGGAAGCCTATGAGAAAGTTGTTCATGGCAGCCAGGCTCAAGAGCCAAGCAAACAGCTTGAAATACACTTTGAAAACTACCTCAGGTTTTTGGTGAGACATCAGGTAACTTGCAACATTAGAAACTTTAGTCTTACTGCTGAAGCAGTCGGGTGAACAAGTGTCGGTTTTGGAAATCTTTGTGGAAGCACTCGAAGAGTTTCCGAATCTTTTTATCCAATCAGAAACTACATGCAGCGTGAGCATTCGCCCCAGCAAATATGTCATGTTGCTTAGCAACTTTGGGGACAAACACTGTGGGCTCAGTCCCGTTTTAGAGGCAGGATTTCGCCATCAACTGGTACTTATTCCCCCCAACTGGAAGAATTCCATCCTTCAGCGTCCATCCTTCCATCCTGTAACCTAAAGGCTATTCCTTGTAGTTAGACACAAATATGAAATCTTTGGGCTTGCTGTTTGAGCTAAAGTTGTAAATTCATCAATAGCTTTCTTTGAAAACAATTTGAAATGAAATTTCTTGTAATCAAGTTAAATCAAAGGAAATCATAACCGTGACGGAGGTTTGGATATGCGGTCTTAATTAGCATAGATTTTTTTTGATTTTATTTCTCCGTTTACTAATAGTTTTTGTTTTGATTGAGAAGATATGTCAAACACTTGAGACAGCGATAAGTGGAATGGGTGACTTGGATAAAGTGAATTAATGAAGAAGTGCTCTCAAGTCGAAATACTCAGAAAAAAATTCTGAGCTCCCCAACGGGAATCAAACCCATGACCTTCCAGGTGAGTATTTCGACTTGAGAGCGCTTCTTCATTAATTCACTTGAGACAGTGTTTCATTGGCTATCCAAACACCTCAAATTTCGTCAAAAATGCTCTGCTGCACGTCTTATTTTCAACTCCATTCACGGTGTTTGGTTATCTCTTGTGTTTGATATAATGTTTTATTACTTCAATTGTACACAGTCAGTGTTTTAAAGTTTTAGTCAAGCTGTGTTATTAGTCCTGCATATTGAAAGAACATAATATGTCTAATCTTACTAGTAAACATTGAACATTAATGAAAATAATATATTTTTTCCCAGGTTAGTGAAGATGATGAATTGTATAAAGACCAAAGGCAGAAGATTTGCGATGAAGCTAAATCTATGACAAAGTTGTTTCCGACTTCTACATTTGCTTTAGAAGTACTGGGAAAGGATTTTGTTCAATCTTTGATAACTGCACGTAAGTACTTGATATAATAATATTTGAATATTTATTTTTGATTTATATAGTGATAAAGCCTGTTTCTGACTCAGTAGTTCTGCACAACCAACTTCGCTTACCGCCTGCCAAAACAACAAAATATCAGGGCTCATACTGACAGTGACTGTTAAGTTATTTGCAAGCCAGTTGAACATTGCACTTGTAAATGTGTCAATTTTTGATGAGGCTGCAGCGTAAGCCGACAAGTACTTAATGGTTACTAAGCAGGGATGTAGCTAAGATTTCCAACAGGTATTTTTTGTTTCTGATAGCTGGGCACTATGGGCCACATCAGAGAGGAAGACTTAGCCATTTTAAAGACCATGTTTTTCCCTGGCTCCCAGCTATTATTTATATCTCTGGTGAGAATAGTGTGGAACATAATGGATCTGTTGTATTTTTATGGGAGATTGCAAAATGCATGCAAGGTGTTTGTAAAAGCACAGTTTTGGAAGCTTACTGGTATATCTTTAGTGAGTGATGTGATATTAAATGTGTTGCTAGTATGAAATCACTGTGGTTTACTTACAGCTACACCAGAGATGGGCAATGTGTTTCAAAGACTGTGCCACATGCAGCCTGGGTCTGGAATAGGCTTGGTTGGACTAGGGAGTGTTCTGCTTCATCAGAAAGAGTTTTGTAATGGCAAGGGCATTACTACAGAAAGGTAAATTAGTAATACGCAATGGAGCTTGCAATGAGGCTATTGTGGCGGAATATCATTAAAAACAGCTTCCATGTCATTTTCATTTGAAAAGTTTCCCCCTAAAATTAGCCTCCATTGCAAGCTACAACTATTTGCAAAAAGAGCTGAGACACTCTAGTCTTCGTTCCTTCCCCCTTATCAATGTTGCCTGAATTTGTTGAAAAGCTTCTAGTAATTTTAAGCCACTTGCCCTTGGCTTATGGTTTAGAAACTCATCCTGTGTTCTTTCATCAGCATGCATAGTCGGTTCATGGTAATATCTAATCAAAGATCAGCCTTGTTTGATTTAAGGTCTGCAGGCTTTCCGTGACTGTCCATATGGATGGCTGTCATTCTGTCAATCACAGATCAGTCTTCATGACTACCAAGGAGCTGAGAAAAGTGCAAAGAAAGGTACATTAGCACCATGCAATAGTAATAACTCACATTTGTTGGCTGAAATGGGTCATGAAATAACCTCACCCTTCTCTGCCAGCCTAAAGCTAGATGTTTAATTGTTATTGATACTAAAAAACCTGAAGTTGACACTAATCCTTGATTAACTTAAAGGCCCATTTTCATCCTGCATGCATTTTGTACATTTTTCATACACATGTATATGAATGTTCTCTTTACACAGACAGTAGCGACTGTCAGATTGAGGCATGAGAACGAATACGAGAACGAGTATGAGTACGAGAACGACTTTCTACTTTCAAAACAATCTTGTTCGCAGAGCTCTCTCTTCCCTGTCACTGACCAGTAGAAGTGTAGGTTCTGGGAACACGATTGGTGTGACACATGACGATCTTGAGGATGCGCAATAGACTTAAAATGTCATACTCGTACTTGTTCTCGCATATACTTGTACCGCGATCTGAAGGTCCCTAATGGCTTGAACACTGAGTCGACTGACTTGAATATTCAAGTTACTCATTACAAGCTATTTATATCATTAAATTATTTTATATAAATTTGATATTGAGAGGGGGGAAGATTATTCTACCAATCAGATCACATGTCGAACAATGGAGATTTTTTCAAAACAAAACAAATAGCCACAAAGCATGCAGGATGTGGGGGGGGGGGGGGGGGGGGGGGGTTTACCTGCGATGGACTAGCATCACATCCAGGGGAGTAGCAATACTCCTAGTCGCTAATTCATGCTATGGAACCCAGAGTTAAGCGCTGGCCTGATAAACAGTAGGATTGTAGACAGACTTATAACTTACAATTATATCTGCTGTGCCACTGGTGGGTGTTGTACTCTGATTTACCCCCCATTGTTAGGAGGGGTATATTGTATACTATGCCATCAGTATCAATACTCTTGTTTTCATGTATTAAAGGCCTTGACTGTATAAAGTCATCCACACCTGATATAAGAAAACAACTACAGACAATGTTAAGGTAAAGCATGTGTTTGATATACAGACTTAACAACTGAGTGTTTTATGTATAGTTTAAAAAATGAGCAGCAGTTTTTTATCAGGTATATAAAACTCTGCTGCAAGTTTTATAAACAGCTTCAAAATCTTCCCTCTAAATCTATTCAATCTGATCCTAATCTTGAAATTTTAGTTTGTTTTAGACGAGAAAATTGAGCTAAAAGTTCAGCCGTATCTTAATCAAATATAAAAACACTCATTAAACATATTTTGTATTATTTTTGTTTATGAATTATTGTGAGTTTTTGAAGACAAACAACTTCAAAACCTTCCCTATCTAGTAATAGACCATGCCCAATATAGGATTGTCTTTTTTCTTTTTCATCTTATTACGCTTGAATAGTGTAATAGGCTCTTATTCTTACATGTTTTTACAAGGACTAAAAGAAACAATAATTTGAAGAAACATAAAACATGTTTACATCACCTGGTAGAAAGACACTCATTTACATGTATATTTAAACAAGAAAATTATGTGCATCAATTTTATTTATAATAATATTAATATTATTTCTTTTATCATAAATTATTATGAATATTAATTAACTATTTGAAGACCATGAATGGCTGTGGCTTCTCTCTTTATTCTTGATCTATGAGTATACAGTATGAACCAATAAACAAAATGTTTCATGTTTTGTTGCCTGATGAAATATTTTTAAAGCCAATCAGATTACCTACTGTACCCAATCTGCACTGTAACTGTTTTATTAATTTTTATATGCTCAAAATATCATTTTTAAACCCTCTGACGTAACAGCTTGTCCAAGGCAGAGGCTCTTCAGAAACAAGGTCCAACAACTGCAGCAATGGCAAGGGACATTTATGAGAAGGTCAGGCTTGTAAAAATATTTTGTCTTTCACAATCTGATTTGAGATTTGCAAAGTATACGTAGCCAATGGCAAGCACTTTCAATAATTGGAAGGTAACTACAGAGGGATTAAGATAAATGTTTATAGAGAATTGGCTGTTTTGAAAGCTTTGTAGACCTTGAGAGAGATATTATTCTGTCAGTGACATAAGCTAGTCGGAAAAAAAAATTCCGAGCTCCCCAACAGCCCAACAGGAGTCGAAGCTATGACCTTCTGCACATCGGTCAGACGCTCTACCACTGAGCTACAGGAGACTTTTTTGTAGACCTTAATATTTTCTATAGTGTTAGAAATGACCTACATGTGTCTGATTTCAGTTGCTGACAGACTTTGAGTCTGAGGACGAAATGCAAATTCTAACTGGACTTGGACAAACACTGCTTACTCTTGGTGATATTACACAGGCAACCCAGGTAAATTTCCTATGCTGTACAATGTATGTACACATATGGAGTTGCTATCAGAACTGAGAATGTTGATGTTTCAATTTCTACTATAATTATATTTATTATTTTTGGTTTCTATATTTCTTATAGATTTGTGCAAAAGCTTTAAGTATTGACAAGAGTTGTCCCACAGCTCTGGCTTTGCAGGTATGATGTAGCAGTGATTCCATCTTGCACATACATGTAAGTCACTAAGGCTAACTGTATTATAGTGTACATTCTGCTCATGGCCTCTTTGCTGATCTAGAAGCCTGTGCATAACTGGGGTGTCCTTCAAGAGGTACACACAAGACAACTCCTCCACTAACGGCCACCTCCGTTATAATGACTTTCTCTCTACGGCCAGGGTTTTTTGTCCCAACCGTGTACCAATCCATGCATGTACTCTTCTCAATACCTCCCTTTACAATGGTCACTTCATTCTGTCCCCTGCCCATGGTGATTGTTGTAGATTGGTTCTCAAAAATAACTGACTGTGTATCTTTTTGCATCAGAACTGGTAAGCTGTTATCAGTAATGTTTTATTTCCTGTCCTTTCTCAGGGTCAAATCAGCTTTCAAGAAGGTTATTTTGATGATGCAGAGTTGAGGTATGCTAGACCCACACTGTAAACAGGGTTCGTATGGGTCCTTGAGATCCATGGAAAGTTCTGGATTTTTGTTGCACTGCATTATTTTTCTAGGACTGGAAAGTCCTGTAAAACGAGTGATTTTTTTTGGCAGATCCTGGAAAGTTCTGTAAATCTGTAAAATTCAGTGACATGAATAAGAACAGTCACAAAATAAACTAAATCGGGTGGAGGAAATTCTCAGAAAATGCAAAAAAGAGTGATGATGTGTTGAAGAACACTAGCTAGTGCATTTGGAGTCTGGAAAATCTACAGGAGTCCTAGAAAACTGTTGCTATAAAAGAGTATGAACCCTGTGTAAAATAGCCAGATGACTTTGTGAATGGCACATGTCTGTTTGCTAATTAAATAATCAAATAAATCAATAAAATTTATTAAGTGTTACTTTTAAAAATAGTTAATTTTATTTGTATCCCTTTGACTGTAGATTTTTGGAAGCAATAGAGAGGCATAAAGATTGTGCCTTTTATCACTTTCTTCTTGGCAAGCTGTATTGGGAAATGAATGGAAATCTGAGAGCTGACAAGAAAAAATGCCTGGCTCAGTTTTTAAAGGTAGAAATTACAAACAAAACAAATAATTTTAAAACTTTATTTAAGTGTTAACAAATAGGACATTACTGCTAGTTGAGAATACACTAGACTGAAGATTGTTGTAATATCAACTTGTTAAGATTCCCAATTGGTGCGAGGCTGACTACATAATTAGAAGGTGAACTTGCAACTATTGGAACTACAGTTCTATATGTAGCTAATAATCAATGCAGAACATTCATGAACATGGGACTTCTAGATTTGAACCTCAATGCCGTAACCGCTTGATCATGCTGCATGCCTATTTTTTTGCCTATCAAATACATGTAGTGTTAGATGCAGGCTCGTCAACAGAAGCTAAAAATATTTCACTTGACAATGTAATTATATTAAATATTTCAGTGACTGTTATCAATACATTGTGACATCTTTCTCTTCTCATCCTTTCAAATTATTCCTACATCTAGGTACACTGCACTTCCTTTGACATCTTTGCCTTCCAAATTTATTGTAATAAATTATATGAGATACTGATTTGCAAAGACTGAGTTCAAAGAGTTGAAAACATGACGTGTAGCAGAGCATTTTTGATGAAATTTTAGGTGTTTGGAAGTCGGATAACGCATATGTCAAGTTCTCTTGTGTTTGATATATCTTCTCAATTTTTGAAACAAAACTAAGAAGTAAACTGAGATATATAAAATTGTAAAACTTGATACTAATAATTAAGTCCAGGTATCCAAACCTTCATCATGGTTATGATTTTCTCTGTTATAACTTGTTGAATTATGGATCTCCATGCAAGGCATTTAATTTGCCAAATCATTGAATGCAGGAAATCTGTAGGAAGACATCAAGAATGCTGACTTTAGGTGTACAAGTCAAATGCTCTTAGAATGCTTCACAGTAACCAATAATTTCTGAATCATGTATGATTTCAGGCAGCCAAGTTGGACCCATACTACTCCCATCATTTCTTTACTTGGGACATTACCACATTAAAGTGCTGAAGGATGTAAGGTACTGTAAGTTGTTTTCACTTTGTTTGCTTGCATGTAGTTTGCATGATTTCAATATTAAGTTATTTTAATCTTATTTCCACATACCCAGTTTCTTTTATCAGTTGTCAGTAATTTTGGTTCTTGTACTTACAGCAAAGCCAGCCGCTGTTATCAGAAAGCATTTGATCTTGATCCAAATTCTGATGATGCTGGGATAGCATTAGGAGATTCCCTAATGGAGCTGGAAGACGAGGTAGGTAGATAAAATAACTTGTGTTAACAAATTACTTCTAATTGCTGGTTATTTTGACACCTTTAGAAAGTTAAATAAATCAGATATCTTAGAATTGCAGAGTTTTAAAAAAGGTTAAAGTCGGTCAAGCCCTGTGGCTTATCAGGCTGACACTGAACTCTGGTTTCTATAGCATAATATGAAGAGACTAGGAGTATCGCTAAGTATTCCCCCTGGATGGGATGCTAGTCCATCACAGGTAATGTAACACCACATTTTTGTCAGGTTGACCTGGCAATTTGCTTTTACCCATTTACTCCTGGGTGGAGAGAGGCACTGTGAGAGTAAAGTGTCTTGTCCAAGAACAGAACACGATGACCCCAGCCAGTGCTCGAACCCGGACCACTCGATCTAGAGTTTAATGCGCTAACCATAGGCCATCACATCTCCCCTAGAATTACAGAGTGTAGGTTTTAATAATTCCTCAGATTTTATTGAATAGCAGAATGTACTGATGGATGTAAGACGTTTACAAGTAAAATTAGAGATGTGTGAAAATAATTAATGCATCATTCAAGTAATGTATTGATCTTGTGTTCTTACGTGTACATCCATGTGTTTTTACACAACTGAACACTTGGCGTTGACACGAGACTTGGATGTACTGAGACTGGTTACTTGTTTGTTTTAGGTTGCTGCACTCAACTTATACAAGAATATCACAGCAATGTCTTCTCCTGGAGAGTAAGTAATACTATTCTCTGTTCCAATCCATTTGGCTCATCAGTGCCGGCGCTTAACTGCGGTTTCTGTAACATAAAGCGACTAGGAGTATTGCTATTCCACCTGGATGGGATGCTAGTGCATCGCAGGTAAACCCCAGCATTTTTGTCAAGTTGCCCTGACAATTTGCTGGTACCCATTACTCCTGGGTGGGAAGAGGCACTATGAGAGTAAAGTGTTTTACCCAAGAACACAACACAGTGACCCCGGACAGCGCTTGAACTTGGATTGCTCGATCCAGCATCCAACGCGCTAACCATTAGGCCACCGCGGCTCCCACACAGGGAGCTCAAATTACTTTCAAATCAGAAGAAACCTCAGAATAACAGTATAACTACAGTAACTGTTATTATTATTATTTTTATTATTTTAACTACATTTTCATACGCACCATCTGTGATCTCTTTGAATTGTTAACTCAAAAAGACTGCATGCATATCAAGCATGCAAATTTATATGCTTACCATTTACCGATAGATCAAAAGGTGTATAATGTGAGATTATGTTGTTGTCTCATTCCAGGGGTAAATGGGCGTGGCTGCGGCTTGGATTGTTTCACTTAAAACACAATGAGAGCACAGAAGCTATCACATGGTAAGTGTTGCATACTATACTTCATATTTTATATTCCAGTCTCAAGCTTGAAATATCTATTCTCCTTACTGATCGGCATACATTTCTTGTAATGTTAGTTATGAGAATGTGGCTGTACATCAAGGCAATTGATTTATTTTCCCTATATTTACTATAAAAAGGTACACCACAAATTTCTGAACAACTTGTCATCTGGCACTTCTAGTAATGATCTGCAATTTTCTTGCGAGAAGTTAAAAATCAAGACTTTTACTTTTACTCCTTTCTAGCCTTGTGCTAGCCCCTAGTTCAAGGCCTACATGCCCTACCAAAATCACATTTCAGTTTACTACCAACGCTGGTTATACCTCCCCATTCTTAAATTGCTGAATATGATTTGTTTTTTAAGTTTTCAGAGTGCCTTGCGAGCTGATCTGAAAGACAGGTAGGACACAAGGGTGTTACATTTATATTCAATTGTTCATTCTTTCCTGTCTTCCTTTTAAAACTATTATTTTAAATTATTTTTTATTTCATTATTTTCTTAACAAACTAATTTTTTCAGGCATTGCTGGGAATGTCTTGGTGAGGCATACATGAGTCGAGGAAGCTACATGGCTGCTATGAAGGCTTTTACAAAAGCTTCTGAGGTCTGTGCTTTATGCTTTTGCTTCTCGAATATCAAATCAAAGAATATACATGTATGTTAGCAGAATATTAGCTGGGGGGGGGGGGGGGGTCCACTCCCACGGGTTAATCGTGGGGAATTTTGAAAAGAACCCCTAAAAGGTACCAAAATCTTGTTTTGTGGGTGTGGCTCAAATTTATTTTCCCCAAACAGGTATATTTTTCCCCTTCTCAATACCTTAAAAGATACCAGGATATATCTAACAGTGGCTATTTTAGATCTGGACTCCCTGAATGGTACCAAACCACAAATTTTTACCCCTATAAGGAATGACACTCACCCCCAGCACTTTTATATCAGAGGCTGCCCCCCACCTCACCCCCCGCCGGATATTAGCAGGATGATCAGAATCCCATCTTTGAC
>MU826879.1:267174-352992 GCA_029204205.1 Desmophyllum pertusum | reverse complement strand
CTTAACAGCCTTCATCCCACCATCAAATTTACTCGTCCCATTCATCCACATCTATCCCATTTCTTGACGTCAAGGTCCTTCTCAACAATGGTGAGATTACAACAGATCTCAATACTAAACCTACGGATAAACATCAGTACCTCTTACACTCTTCATATCAACCTATACCGCGCAACTTTCGGGCAGCCGCTACTTTCGAATGGTTAAAAAAACATTTGTAATTCAGCAGCCGTTTTACACAAAGAGGACGCGTAACGTTTTTCGCGTTCCAGTTATTTCATTGTAAGTTCATGCAAATGGAGACAGTTATTTGGCATGAATTTGGTGTAGTATTAGAGACAATTAGTTTTTCACGTTCTAGTTACTTCATTGCATGTTCTAAAGGTCTCTAAAGTAGGAGACGATTGTTTGGTATCTCTGTAATTTAATGGGAGACATGTTTTTCAATTACGGTATTCAATTCACTGCCAAGTTGTATTTTTTTACTTGAAACGTTACATTAAATACGATTTTATTGTTTTGAGTGGTAACATTTTTGAAGGGCTGCTACTTTCGGGGGGGACGGGGGGCGTTACTTTCGGGGAGGCGTTACTTTCGGGGGGGGGGGGGGACGTTACTTTCGGAATTCTATGGTAATCAACCCGGTTAGCTGAAGGTTCTGTTGTGGAAACCTTTGTAATTGTGAATAAACTATAAACCTCTATTTCAATTAAACATTTCTAATAGTTCATTAGTAGATTTTCTCTTTACGTAGTATTCCTTCAATAACAGTTCCAAAATAAATGTTGGGCCCCTCCCCTAGATCCGCCACTGCGTGGCATCTGGTTTTGCTCTCGTACATGGCTGGTTCTTGCCTTCTTTGTGTTTCTGTTCTCCTTGATCTACGATTGTACAGTGGTTTTAGCACCAAATAATGATTATTTTAACCATAATTCGCTACAATCTCTCGGGTGCTAAGGTAACCGCGGGAATGATGGCTAACATCCGGGAATGATGGATAACACAAGAATTTGCTACGTAACTCAATCTCGACCTCTGGAAAGCGAAGGCTCTGGGCTCGAGAATGTTGCTAACTGGCAAAAAGCCAATAGACGAGACAAAAGAGGGAGGTAGACAAACGGCACTATCAAATTGCCGCATGCCTCCCCTCCCACGAGCAGTCAAGCCCCTGTAGCATCAGTTACGAGAGTTGTGATGACTGCGAGAAAGACCAAATGGTCCAGGAAATGCCCGTCAGAATACACACGCTGTATCAACATGACCCTGGTATTACCACCCTCTACAGGCTTTGAAACCAAGCAGTTTGCGAGAGGTTGCAGCCCAGAAAACGTGTGCAATTACGCCCAAGCAAGCTTCGAATCGTGCAAGTCATTTGTAAACCTATGTAATTTTGAATAACTATAAGCCTCTATTTCCATGACATTTTTTTGTGTAAACATTTCTAATTAGTTCATTAGTAGATGTTCTCATTAGTATTCCTTCAATGAATTCCAAATAAATGTTCTGACGGATTCACGTGGATACATCTCTCAATTAAACGTTTTTTAGCAGTCACCGACAAGTCTCCATTCTTTGCAACTTGATAATAAAACAAATCCAGTCTGTTGTTACCATCAAACTTGGCTTTAGACAAACACCCTGTAAAAGACACAGATTCAGCTGGTCAAAATCTGATGTTACTAAATCCAGTAACGAGGAACGGGGAACGGGGAACAGGGAACAGGAACGGGGAAACGGGAAACGGGGAACGGGGAACGGAACGGGAAACGGGGAACGGGGAACGGGGAACGGGGAGAACGGGGAACAGGGGAACGGGGAACGGGAGAACGGGGAACGGGGAACGGGGAACGGGAACGGGGAACGGGGAACGGGGAACGAGGAACGGGGCTAATCCTATCCCTGACTAGAGAGCCTATTCAAAGGCTAACACGTGTATGACGTTTAAACGTTACGTACCATGGCGGCGGGAAGATCGTTTTTCTTCAAATGAAGTAAGAGTAGCCAGTACTGAGCTATGGCCGAGCCTCCTGTGTCTGAGTCTATCACATGTTGGAATGCTCGTCTCGATGCCCTGCAGACAAAAAAACATTGAACACACTTAGGGCAATTTGAAATTATAAATAAAAATACATCAAGGTCTCTAGATTCCACAGGCTGCAGTACGAACTGGAAGAACTCAAAAGTAATGTAAGAGTATATAGTCGAAACTATGAGCGGACACTCTCGTAAGCGGACAGCTCTACTTTCGGCCGCCTTGGCAAAACCCCATTTGAACTCTAGCTCATACAAACTCTGTATTTACACATTCCCGTAAGCGGCTAGTTCCAATTGCGGACACTTTTTCTGCTTCCCGAGGGTGTCCGCTTACGGGAGCTTCGACTGTAGTTTCATTTGCCGTCGATACTCGCGATAAAACTCGACCCATGCTTGTGCAGCGACGCAATGGAGCGATGAGACCTACCTAGCATTATCTTGAAGATAATATACAATCCCCTGAATAAGATAAGCAGCTGAAAAACCAGACTTCAACTTGAGGACCTGCGATTAAATCACATAACAAGTACACAGTGAAATGATGAAAAAATCCACTAACCCAAATATAGTCTTTACAGTTCAACTACTGTAACCGGGGCCACTTAGACAATCAAAACCAATCACATATTGCAGAGCAGAATAAAGAATTTCAACTTAATTCATAGTTGAAACAACGTCGAACGCAACCTAATCCTGTCGTACAATGCAGGCGGATAAAATCGACTTTTTTGTAAGTGGTACTCGATTAGCGCCTCCCCACCTCACCCTCCCCCTGCTTTTTCGGCTGGGACTTCGCGGTAAAGGCCCTGGGGACGAGGTTAAACCCGAATGCCCGTGGAACAGCGTCCAAGTTTGTGTCCAGGTATGTAGCGTCTAATTCTCTGCTCTGTTGTTGCAAACGTTTTCGTATGGACCGTTTTCCTCTGTTTGAGGAAGTGTAATTGTCAGCTCTGTTTGGGAAAGTTCAGCCATAATTTAAGCTTACTAAGACCAAACGAACCGCCTCGTAGAACTAAACACAGAACCTTTTTCGAACGCATTTCACTAATCTATGATTACTTCTAGTATTACACTAAAAACTGATTGGCTCAAACAACTGAAGTTGGAACTCTTTCTTTCCATTCTGTAACGTGGCTTGGCTTTCGTTGTCTTAAGGCGGGTACACCTGAATGCCATTTTCCGTGGGTTTAATGGAAATATCTCGTTCACGTTTCAAGCATCCAAAAACTATTAGCTCATTACACGAATCTATGTTATGGGCATTGGGGTGTTTTTGTAAATTTTTGGTGATTTTGGGTATGTTTGGGAGGAAATAGTTTTTCTCAAAGGAGTTGTAAAATTTAGGGAAATAAGAAATATTGAAGATTTGATGTAGTTTTAAAATTAGAATTTGAAGTTAAAAATTAGTAGATTGACATCACGACAGTTGATAACCACGCAAGAGTACCCGCGTGGGTATCAACTGTCTGTTGGTGTTCCAAAAATCTTTTTTTCTTCTATCCCTCCTTTAAACCTCTTAAAATTTCATTGAAATTCACGTGCACCTCCGCCTTAAGTGGCCCCGGTTATAGAAGTCGCACTGGTTTACCGTTACGAGTAGTAACGGATGACACATACCTCATTAGATGCTTCAAGTGAAAGATTGATCCACCGATCACGGTCAGCGGACTCTGACTGCGAGGAGAACAAATGTGAACCAAGCTTACAAACAAGTACATGTGAAACGTTCAGTTACTTTACTCCAGGATCGGGGGTGGGGGGGGGGGGGGGGGGTGTGGGGGCAAATCACCTGAAATTCCCACGAGTTAGGGAGGGGAGCGGACAAAAAAGTTGGAGTAACCTTCTGATGGTTTCAAATAGCCGTCCCAGGGATGGAATGAAATATTTCTTATCAACATGAAAGTATGGATATCCAATGTTTGCTGTAATATATGGATAGCTCAAGTGGCACTACTAACTCGGTGTGTAGTTTTGAAATCCTGCAACTGCCTCGTAACATTCTACGCTAAAAACAATGCATGGCTCGTTTACCACACATACATACCTGTGCTAAGCGTACAGCTAACATTGCCAGTCTTATGAGAGGAACAACTCGCCAACTTTGTGCCCTGAAACAGAGCAATCAAGAATTTTGATGACCAGTCATGCATAGTCCAAAATTCCCGTTATATATCGTTTTAATTCGCTACAATTTTTCTTGAGAAATTTGTTTCAAAGTCACAACGTTGTTTCTAGGTTGATCAAGTCATTCATTCTCAAAATCTGTCTACTGTTCAGTATAAAAAGGCAAAGATAAGTTTAGGAATTACCGAGTTTTGATGTTTTGTTTTTTGCAAGCAAAACGGTAAAGAGGCCGTGTTTCATATTCCAATAACAAAATACCGCGAACACGTCACAATAATACGTCATGTTGCTTAGCAACTTCTATGACGAAAGCCGTGGAGGCGGGAATTGATGTCGCGCCTAACCAGTCTCAAAAGACCGCTGTGCATTTTGATGATGCAAGCAGAGCGACAAACCGCTGAAATTCTCCGTATGATATGGGGAGACTAAGCACCAGCTTTCAGCACAAGGATGTCTGGGATCGTTTTTGTAACCTACATGAGCTATGATTGGCGAATAGTTGCCTTTGCCGGGAAACTATTGACCAATTATAGAAGCCATGTCATTTGCCCAAACGATCCAAGGAATTCTAGTGCTGAAAGCTGGTGCTCAGTCTTCCTAAAGTTTCCGGAATGAAGAATGTGCTCTGCTCTGATTTGTAGTCGAGTCGATGACACCAAAGCCTTTCCTGTCGCCGTAGTTCAGAACTTTTATGACAACTCTGTTGTTTCCTTTCTTTTATAATTTTAGTCCCGTTTTATCTGAATATCGCATAAAAGTAAAATTTGGAATATTACACTTGATTTTGTTAATCCCCGTCAATCAGAAGAAATCAGAGGCATTTATAATCAATTTGCGTTCTTACTTGCTGTCCATTCCTGCCTGCAGACATTGACGATAGCAAAGCTCTGCTGCCATTGGCGAACCCTGATTGGCTTGAACATCTGCTAAAACCTGTCAAACCCGTTTGAATGAGAACACAGACAAGCAAATGAACTTGATTAATATTCCTAAATACACGTTCAATATTTCCACTCGCAAGAAGATGGGAAGTAAGTAGTACTCAGGCTATTACCTGCCAGGCATTCGGTGAATGAGTTGGGCTCGATAGCAAAGATGTTTGCAGCAAGTTTAGTCCAATTTCTACAGGTTCTCCGCTGGCCAGTAACACCTGAGCTTTTAAGAAGTGCAGTTGAGCGGAGATTTGCGGAATCGAGCTGTACACAGATAACGCCTGTAAGAGAAATAAACCATAGTAACAGACGCAAGAATTAGCTAAAATAGCAACACGATGGACCATGGAATCAAAAAAACAGAATTGCCTCTGGTTGTATAGGGCGGTTTTCAACTGAGTGTAGTAAAACCAAAACTAAAGGAATAACTCTGACCAGTCACAACAGACGACAATAAAACAAGGAACCAGTCAGAACTCGGAGCAAATACATGTAACCAGCGCAAAGCGCGGGAAAACGCGTGCGACGAAGTCACAATTGGTTTTACTTTGGCGTCTGATTGGTTAAGAAAATGGCGCGAGTTTTTCAAACCAATCAGAGAGCGTAGTAAAGCAAAACCAAAGCACACTCAATTGAAAACCGCTCTATCCATGCAATCGAGTATATTTAGCGTAAGATTCTTACATCGTGTTTTGGGGCAAGATGAAGTTCAAGGACTTTCTTTAAAATTTAAGGACTCTTCAAGACAGTGCGGACCTTGTTTGTTAGTAATTCGCTGATTTACAGGGACGCGGTAATTCCTCGTCCTTGTTGCCGGTGACTACCGCGAATCCACAGCGGTAGGACGAATTCAAACAACACATCATGGACGAATGTGACTTCATGGAAGAAATCAAACAGTGGTGGTGATAGTAACGAACCAAACTATCGACAGTGTTCGACTAACTGCTCAACGAAACGTTCACGAAATTACGGACTGCTAATGTTATGTTGATAAGTATATTTGGAAGCTGAAATCAAATAGGCCTTATGCGTGACTACGTCAGTGACTAACAATTCACCACCAAGCCTCGTTTACACGAAATTTTTCTCAACCTCTGACACGTACATACTGTTTACACGTGGGTATTCTTTTTGGGAATTTGTTCATGATAAAATTTACAAGTCCAGACTTCGAAAGCCAAGCTTGGAGTGCAATTTATAGCTAGACTGACGTGAATATGCATATAAAGGGCTATTGTGGATGCTTTGATTAACACAATGGAATAATGTGGATTTTATTTCACATTTAATAACAAAACAGGTCATTTGAGAAAAAAATATATTACCCTGACTTACAACCAAATTCTCCGAAGGCGAATTATAGAAAATATATAGTACTATAAAAAAACATTTAGGATAATTTTGATTCTGATATCGGGACCTCAAAAGGTTACACCTACCTGGTCAACATGTTTAGCAGCTTCCTGATGTAGCCCAGAATACAGTAAGCAGTAGCCACGGTGAATAATGGCCCAGGACTGGAGGGTCTCCAGATGACTGGTCCGTGCTTCAACAAGGGCTGGCAGCTGATGCTCAGATAGGGCCTTGACTTTCTCTTGTGAAGCTATAGCAGAAAATGTTCAAGCTCTCAGAATATCGTGTGTAAAACCGGCATGGCTGGAATGTTGACTTTACTGAGGCTCAGATATGCTTTCCAGGGGGAACAAGTGCACAGAAGGAACAAGTGCCCAAGGGGGAACAATTTCCCAAAGGGAAACAATTGCCAAACAAGTACCTGGGGGCAACAAGTGCCCGGGGGAACAAGCACCTGGAGAAAAAATTCCCAGGGGGAACAAGTGCTTGGAGAGGTTCCAATTCTTACAAACGAATCAGGCAAATCGTCACGAGTACTGCAATGGGCGTTTTAACGAACACACACACGCGCTACAAAACATTGGCCCTTAAAATAAAGGTCGCTTCAAAAGTACAGTCGAACCTGCAACTAACAGCCATACACTTTACTTTTATTGAAACCTCCCTACAACGTTCACTTCGAGCTAGATCGGTCAGGATTTTTCGTCCTGACCGTGCACCAATCCATACTCTTTACTCTCATTAAAACCTCCGTACAACGGCCACGTCTCTACTTCGGTCAGGATGTTCCGTGCGCCAATCCATACACTTTACTCTTAAAATCATTTTTATGTCATACCTGCAGACTCCACAAACTGTGAGATCCTGGCGCCAAGACCGTTCTTTTCTGTTCCCAGTCCCTCGCGACCAGTGGCTATATTGTGAGCTGTTACAGACGCTGCAAGAACTGCCCAGCTTGTCACGTGATCAGGATGCGCATGAACAGCCTTCTGGATGCTATGAGACCTGACCGAGTTCTGTTGGTTGCGCTTTTAAGGTTGGGTTTGCTGATGTGATTACGTAAGGCTCCTGAGCCCACAATACCGGCGGGGTGGAATGCGGGGTTGTGCTGTTGAAGAACAAATGGATCAAGCTTCTATTAAACAATGCAATGTTTCCCATATCTTCCATGTTCTTAAAGTAGAGTCAAGTTACTTTGAAACAATTTACGTTTTAAGGCAATAATGTATCTAAATCAATGCTAAAAAACTCAGCTACTTCTTCTAAAGTCCGGGCTAAGCGAGAACGAGTCGCCGAGAGTTGAATTGTACGAGAGTTTTCTTCAACACTCATCGACTATCGTCAGGCGTGGGCCAAACGCGAGATAAAACTCTCAACGACTCGAGCTTTCGAGAAAAGTTTGAGCAGGTTCAAATTCGACGAGAGCGCACGAGAGTCACAGAGAGCGCGTGAGAGTTTCAGACCAAACGAGAGCGAGAGTTTGAACTCTTGTCAACTCTCGTTCACGTTTGGCCCGGGCGGCTTTAAACTAACCTCTGATGAGTGACTCCCTCCAAGTCTCGCAGAAGACTCAGAACAGCAAGCAGCGGCCTACAGAAACAGAAGATATAATTTCTCCTTACAAAATGAACTCACTGCCAAACAGAATAGTGACGAGAATAAAGATAATCATCAACTGAGGGATGTTGCCTTGATGTAACACCAAATTCTCAGAAGCTATATTAAAATAAATGTATAGCAATGAGTAAGGAGAATTCGTATTTTGAGCTTGAGAACAAAAGGGTTCACTTGTGGGTAAACGTATATCTAACTGGATTTATAAGAACATGGTCGCAGAAAATTGCACCATTCTGACGCTTTTGGGGTTTTTCTCGTGAAGAAACTATCTCCAAAGTAGAGGATACAATAAGGTCGGGTATGCCAGTTCTTTTTTCTCTCTTCCCTCTCTTCTTTCTCCTTTTCGCTCTTCTTTGGTGTGATTTCAAGCCTTATTGGAGTGATAAAACAAGGCTTTTGGCGTAGTTGCAGAGAAAATGCTGAAATTTTCTTGAGCCACGTTCTTATAAATTCAGTTTATAGTACAGGGGACAAGTATTGTAACACTGTGTCAAACTGTAGTTACCTCTTGTTCGTCAGGACAGGCTTGTAACAGATAGGAAGCCAACTGACTCCACAGTAAACTGCTTGCTGGATTACTGTAACGGGATAAACAAACAATACATTCTTGCGTTCTGTATCAGTTATCGGGTATAGAGTGTCTATTATATGTGTGGATAACCGAAATATTTCAAATGATTCCAAAGATGGCCCGAAGATCTTCAGAATACTTCAGAGGATTTCCGAAACGGCCCGAAGTTCTCCGAAGATGCCACGGAAAATTCCAATGACCTCCAAGAACCCCAAAGGGTGCAAGGAAATAGTGTGTGTACCAAATTAAAGCAAAATGACAGTCCAAAACGTTCTTGTAATAAAATAAGACGAACTTTAATTTCGTGTGGAAGGGTCATAAAGATAAACAGCGCATGTGATGAAAATCTTACCGATGGATTTCTTTCATGATATGACTTCGTCCAAGTTTCTGATTTCCCTGTAACAAGACAATAACAGCTGCATTAGGGCAAACAGTACGGCCTAATGGTCATGCACCATTAGCACGTTGTACTTCGGCTCGAGTGGTCTGGGTTCGAGCGCTAGCCGGGGTCACTGTGTTGTGTTCACGGGCAAGGCACTTTTATTCTAACAGTGTCTCTCTCCACCCAAATGGGTATAAATGGGTACCTGGAAGTAACCTGCGATGGACTAGCATCCCATCCAGGGGGAGTAGCAATACTTCTAGTCGGCTTCATATTACGAAAACCGGGATAAGCTCCGGCAGTGTGGGACAGTTTGGCCCGAGTGCGGCTTTACCTTTACCAAGGGCAAACCGTAAAAAATACTTTTCCTTATTTACGAATCATCCTTATAACAACAAGATGACATGACAACTTACTTGTGCTCGCTGACAATTTAACGACGATTTACCGAAAAGGCCACTCTCTAAAGGTCGGGATAATGGTTTCGTATTCGTTACGGAAAAGTTACCAGTTTTCAAATACCTGTAGGGCGTAAAACCTTGAATACAGATAGCAGATATCGCCTGTTAAATCTTCGCTCCCTGCAAGACAAATCACAACACAAAAAACATGTAATCCATTTCAGCAATACCTGTTTAGTAAAATGTGCGTTGCTACGTTAATTACATTCTTGCTATTGCTATTTCCTGATCAGTAAGTCGACATTCATAACCCTGCCACATCGAGCAGATTACTGAAAAGACCGGGTGGTTATATAATCGGTACGCGGTGTGTAAGAAGACAACAATTTTTTAAGTCGGGTAGCTGGCTACGTGGTACCAGTGAGCAATTTATTAAGAACAAGGAAAACATAAAGATGATTTCTGGTATCCATCGTTTAATAAGCTAAATATTGAACGAGGAATACAAAACTGTATTAAATTATCTCATTTCACTTATTCACGGATGGCGCATCTTGAAAAAATTAGCCTGCATAGCAGGCGTAGAAAGGGGAGGGAGGCGAGTTCGGCGAGCGCGAAGCGCGATCGTGGGAGGGAGTAATCCCTCCCGCCGATCGCGCTCTCTCCTCGCGCTTCGCGCTCGAACTCCCCTCCTCCCTCCCCTTTATACGCCTGCCACGCAGGCTATGAAAAAATTGGCAAGTTCGTCGTTCGCAATCCGTCTAGTCTTCTTCATCCTCAACCAACCTTGTTCCTGTTTGGTTTATTATCACCTATTTGGTGTTTTTCTCAGCCTAGTAAACTATTATTTTGAAGCTTTCTTCAATTTGAAGCCGGGTGATTTTGCACTTCGCAAAAATTACCTAAAACTTGAATTTCCGCCTTTGTACCGCGTAACCGGCTCAGTAGGCAGCATAAAATGCGAACGGCAAGGCTATTCTGCAGTTAAGCCCCTATAAACTTTCCTTCCTGTTCCACTATCTGACGCCCTTTTCATAACCCCAAGTCGTTCTCTATTTAATCTCACCATTCTTCCGTTTCATTAGTTCGCCAAGAGCTGCTCCGGCCAAAGTAGCATCACCGCTGACCAGCCCGAGGGCACAGAGTGCCATGAGCCCGCGGTCACAAGCGGGTTGTAACTGAGAACTGTAAGAGAAAAAAAAATTCAATCATACTCATACAAGTGCTTTAAAAACTTGTGACCAAAGTACATTTAGATCAATTGAAATACCTTTACGAAAAAAGACCTTAAAGGAGAAGGTCACTCCAAAAAGCGACATTCCGCGCAACCTGTATTATTGGCGCAGAGCGCTGTGATTCCCGCCAATACAGGTTGCACGGAATGACGTCACGATTAGGCGGCCAGGTTGCTGAGTAGTCTTCAAAATGGCGGCTTTCGTAGTCGAATTTTTCGACACTTTGAAGGGAAATTTCGCGAGGTTATGAGGCTCTTTGGAACTTCAAACTACGGTCAGTAATTCATCTTTTTTTTAATTTTTATTGCAACACAAAAAAAATACTACTTACAATACTAATACCTACACTTACGCTAAGTAATTCATCTTCATATTTACTTTTTAATGGTAGTGAAAAAATGCGCTTTCTGGAGTGACCTTCTTAAGACTTTTTGTCCCCAAAACAATACTACGTTCTAAGAAAACAGATTTTTTTCTCGCCTTTTAAAAAGCATTGCCTTTGCTCCTTCTTTGTCATTCAATGTGTATCCCAGCATGCCCATGGCGGTTAGAACACATGACCTGTCTGCGTCTGTATCAGCTAATTGAAATGCTTGTTCATATGCTGAAGGTGAAAAGAGCAAACATGTATACATTGCTAATCAAAAGAGGCAGAGTTAAGTAACAAACATCAACTGGAAATACAAGCGAATTTAACACTTTCACTCCTAGAGTCAAATCTCGACTCCATTATTTTAATAATTGGCCATGGTTAAGTCTGTGAACGAAACCCTAGTGTGTGACCATTCATATGAAAGCTATTGAGCAGTACTTTTATACGGTACTGTACAAGTTAAATTTTCATGCGGTACTGGTTATAATAAATTGAAGTGTACTTGGGTCACTCAAAAAGAGTTCAAAGAGTTCAATAGAATCGAGAGATTGGTTACCTTGATAGCTATCTTTTAACTGGCCTGCCATGAACAGTGACAAGGCGAGCCCACATACGTCATGAAACATGGTCAGTGGCTTCACAGCTTGGTACCGCGCTACTGCGTCCTTGTAACGACCAAGTGAGCTGATGACAACAAAAATACAACAGCTCAAAGGTTTTATTCCACTTTCTGGTATCTTTATGAGTACAGTTGAACCTCTATAATACGGACACCGAAGGGACGTAGCAAAGTTTCCGTATTAGAGAGGCCGGTTCGATGATTATAGATTTTAAAGGCTCTACTGACGATAAGAACTGTCGAAGATAAATGGCGATAAGATGTCGATAAACTGATTGGAAACAAATGCTACTTTTATTGTATGGACAATGGGACAATAAATTAACTTTGATCTGTAATCACAAACAGGAAATTGTATTAAATACGAACTGTTATCACTGGAGTGTTCGTAATAAAAAGGTTGAATTTAAATGAATTTGCTCTCTGGGGCCGAGATTTAGTGTCCGTTGTCCGTATTATAGAGGTTTTCTTTATGAGAATATACGGGCATTTTGCCGGGACCAAGGGAACTGTCCGTAATACAGAGGTGTCCGTATTAGAGAGGTTCGACTGTAATTACCTAGTTAAAATAGTTGACACATATCACTATTCCACCACACTAAACAAGGCATTCTGATCTTTAACTCAACAAGTAACTAGCATGTAAACTGGGTAACTCACCAAAGCACTCTGGCATGGTTAACAAGCACAGTATTCAAATGCTGTTGTTGGTCCTCGGTTCCATTTTCCTGAAGAAGATTGATTGCACTACAGAAAAAAACACAACAAGCAAGACAAACACTTAGGTAAGGCAGGTTTTGGAGGAAGGTTTAACACCATGTGTAGACACCACATTGGTGGGAGACGCGGTGGGCTGATGGTTAACGCGTTGGACTCCGAATCGTGTGCTGGCTGAGGCCACTGAGTTGTGTTCTTGGGCAAAACACTTTACTCTCACCTCTCTTCACCCAAAAGTATGAATGAGTACTGGCGAATTGTCAGGGCAACCTGACACAAATGCTGGGGGTTACCTTCCATTAGACTGCGAGCAGTCGTTTCGCTAAAGATCGCCGCTCGCATATCGTGCTATTCTCGCGCGCTCGCCTCACGATCTTTAGAGAAAAATAGAGACTGCGCATGCTCGCAGTCTACCTTCGATGGGCTATAGCCTCCCACCCAGGAGAGTAGTGATACTCCTAGTCGCTTTAACCGCTGGCCTGATAAGCCTCCGTAGGCTTGTAGACAGATTTTGTTTTTATAGATAGCAAATTATATTTTAAGTTGCATTACAGAGGCATCAGTCACAACTTGATCAGTTATGAAAACAAGGAATATGAAGAAATCAACCTTGATCCCAGTCCTTAATAAAGAGACAGGTGAGATAATTTCATGACAGAAGAAAAACCAACTTCTACATTAAGATGACACTAACCTTTCAAATGCTTTCTCAGCTTGTAAAAATAGTTTTTGATGTTCAAGCAGGAGGCCATACATATTATAAGCACCAGCATTGCTCCTCGTACGATCTGGAGAACATTAAAAAATAAATTAATAATAATAATCACTTATAAATTCCCGGAAACCAAAAGGGTTCTAAACATACTTTCAATAAAAAGAAATAAAACAGATATTGTATTCAAAACATAATTATCACCCTATTGAAAAAAATATAATATGGAAGTCGGCTGTATTCGCAGGCTATAGTTGTAACCGCCTCTTTGATCTTTTTATATTGCGAAATATTACACAATCTTGCCGCGTAATTTTTCCCGGTTCCCACCACATTGGGAATCTCGCTTCCCGCCTTTTCTTTATCCGCCTCCCAGCCCCCTTTACATCCGAGTTCCCCCCCCCCCCCCCCCCCCCCTACACCAACTGGTTTATTTGACAGTAACGATGCATTGCTACATCAGAATACTCTCCTCGCCAGCTGTGAGTTCATGGAAACACTGACTAAACAAAAGAAAAGCGAGTCGTTTTCAGTGAGGCTTTAGCATATGCTTTTGACGTTAGATTCCTGTACATCACGTGTCTCTGTTTGTTGTAGATATTTGAAGCTATATTTGTATCATTAGAGTCGAAGAACAGATACTTGTTATTAGCAAAATTACCTTAAAAAACGACTCCATTTCAGAAGTATTTGTAAAGAAAAGAGTGTACAGTCTTTCGAGCGTGAAGTCAACAGAGTGAATTTTATTTATTCAGAAAAAAAGTGTTTGAAATAAAGAGTTGGAAAATGTATTCTCTTGCATTCATCGGTGTTTGACTGACATCTGTCAACGAGCTAAAACTGGGTGCGCCAGGGTCACATTCCTGGGAATCAGTATCCAAGACTAAATGATTGATATGCTTCTAAAACAACGTCCTATGATTGGTTCACACTGAGCTGATTCCAAGAATAGCTAAAAATAAAAAGTCACAAGACTTCATTGTTTCGACTTTCGTAAACGTAGTCGCTTCTCTCTGAAGACGACATGGATATCAAAACGTTGCTCCATAATCTCCGTGAAGAAGTGTCTTGTGCGGTGTGTTCGAACATATATACGGATCCAAAACAGCTGCCATGTTTACACAGTTTCTGTCTGCACTGCTTGAAACAATGGCACAGAACAAGCCATGGCCGAGACACAATCAAATGTCCAAAATGTCAAGCCCTTGGCAGAGTCCCTGAAAGTGGCGATCTGAAAGATCTTCCAACCAGTTTTTATCTGAACGGCTTGATTGATGTGCTGGCCATTAAAGAATGTAAAAGCAGCCAAGTAAGATGTGGAAATTGCGACAAGAAAAGCTCCGAGACTTCTTATTGTTTTCAATGTTGCGTGTTTTATTGTCAAGAGTGCGCAACTGGACACAACATCATGCGAAGCAATAAAGATCACCGTATTCTTGCGCTGAAAGACTTTAAAGACAAGGACTTTGAAGATGTGTTTAAAGCGACCTGCGTTTTGCCCAAAGCCACGACACGAGAAAAAAAAGCTGAAATACTTTTGTAGGAACTGCGAAACAGCAGTCTGCCAAGCTTGTGTTACCCTTGGCCACGGTGGTCATGCTTTAAAGCACATAGAAGAAGAAGCTGAAAGGCAAAAGACTGAGATGAAATCACTGATTGAAACACAGAGACGCAATTTACAAGCAAAGATGAACGTAGTCATTCAACTTGATGAAGACTACGCTAAACTGATACAACGAGGCGAAGACGTGAAGAGAGATGTTCAAAGACTTGTTGACAATTTACATTCGGTCATTGAAGCGAAGAAGCAAAACATTTTTGCAGAGGTTGAAAACCAAACAAAGAAGTCATTTGAAAGTTTAACAACGCAAAAGACCGAGATCGAGCATCAAATAAAGGTGATAGAATCATCGCTGGAAAAAGCTGAGAAACTTTTAACACGAAGTACAAACGCTGAAGTCGTTCAACTGAAGAAACCATTAGAGACAATCTTTAATGGAGTTGATCAAACCGAGCCAATTGAACGTGACCCTGAAGGGCTTCCAGTTTTCGTGGAAAATCAAAAGTTGTTGGACACTGTCAACACCGAAGAAATTGGAACTTTGGAAATTCCGTCCCAAACAAAAGCAAGTCAATCTGATGCTGAAGGCAAAGGACTGAATGAAGCGTTTGTTGGACGAGAGGCAAAGATTGCTGTGACCACAAGAAACGCTGGAGGAAGACAGTGTTACAATAAACGTGACCGTGTAACGGTAGAGATCAGGGATGAACAAGGACGAGAATGCGCGACGGAAGTGCAAATAAATGACAATAAGAATGGACTCTATCAGATCAGCTATTCTCCCAGAGAACAAGGCAGATACAATGTGACAATAAAGGTAAACGGGGAACCTGTTCGTGACAGTCCTTTTGTTGTTCAAGTAAAGCCATTTCAGTTCAGACCTGTTTTATCTTTTGGAAAACAAGGTTCGTCTGTTGGAATGTTTCAGTATCCCTGGGGGGTGGCAGTGAATGCCAGGGACGAAATAGCTGTAACTGATTGTTCCAACCACAGAGTTCAAATTTTCGACAGTGATGGAAATTACTTAAGATCCTTTGGTCAGAAAGGTAACAAAGCGGGAGAATTTAACTGTCCTTCAGGAATAGCTTTCCATGAAAATGGAAATATTTTCGTAGCAGACAAAAATAACCATAGGATCCAGATTTTCAGTGGGGAGGGTGAGTACGTCGGTATGTTTGGTGGGAAAGGAACCCTCGATAGTCAGCTCTCGGACCCCTGGGGTTTATCTGTAGACAGTGATGGGAATATTATTGTTGCTGATAGAGGTAACAAACTGATTAAGATCTTTTCTCCTAATGGGAAGTTTCTAATGAAGATAGGTGGGCCAGGCTCTTTTACTTCTCCTGTCCACTGTGTTCAGTATGATAGATATCTCATAGTGTCAGACAATGCTGAAAATTGTATCAAAGTTTTTGACAGAAATGGAAATTTTCAGTACAAGTTTGGAAAGCAGGGTGGAGGGGACGGGGAGTTTAATTATCCCCGCGGTTTATTAGTGAACAAGTCAGGACACTTGATGGTCTGTGATAATCACAGAATACAAGTTTTTGAACTGAATGGGAAATTTGTTGGCAAGTTTGGAACAACCGGTAGCAAGTTAGGAGAATTCAATTGTCCATGGTTCGTAGCAGTTCTCAGTAATGGCCGAATTGTTGTGTCGGACTTCAGTAACAATCGTATTCAGATCTTTGAGTGAAAAATGTCCGCTCCAGGGAAGACAAATTATCTGATCATTTTGAAGTAATTTAAATTTTATATTTTAATTCTCAATTCTGTGTATAAAAGGTGACATATATAATTTACAGAGGTAATCAAGTAATCACCTGCAAGCGATCCTATAAAGATTAATTTCAAGCTATTTTTGAGACGTATATTATTCTCACTTATTTTCGTGAGTACAGATTTCGCGAAATTTACAACCCTATGACACAACTTCCTCCCGAAGTTCCGTTTGAAGTCATCCACTAATTGAGTACCATATACAATAAAGTCGATTTAATCCGCCTCTACGACAGGATTAGCTGAGGTTTCGTTCTCCTTCTGTTAACAATTTGATTTTGAAACTTGACAGGCAAACTTCACCATGAACGTGGCAAAACTCGCATGCACACCTTTTGTAAGCTATCGTGGCTTTTCTTACGTCAAGGCAGAAAAGTATTGTCCTTTTCTTTAATTAAGTATAGGTAAACTTGTTTAATTTTTACAAGCGTTTTGTAACAAGTTTAATTTAGAGATGGTCAGGTGATTGACAATCAGTTATGAATAGGAATAGAAGTAACTTATAATGAACATTTATACTCTGATTTACGACTTGCTTTGAAGAGTTATTTTTGTGTAAACTAATTAATTAGCAGTACTTCTTAGCTATAGTACTATCTGCAAGTCTATATATATTTTTAATTAATTTCTTGCGTTTGTTTATTGTAACTAATTATTTAGCCGTGTTAAGAATGATATTTTTTTGTAAAAAAAAACTGTCAGTAATAAGGGATACTAATGAATTAGCCGTTATGATATAAAATATCGATAAAACAATATTGTAATCTTCATTTACTTTGATAGTGTGAGTAGAGCGTTTTATAGCGTTTATTTACTGGAACTAGTTATTTAGCCACGTTAAGAATGTTATTTTTTTTATTAAAAAAAAATGTCTGTAATAAGGGAGATACTAGTGAATTAGCCGTTGTGATAAAAAATCATCATGTAATCTTCATTTGCTTTGATAATGTGAATAAACTAAGTTTGAGTTAGTCGCTTGATGATTGAACTTGTCTTTTTAATATTTCTAGCGTTTATTTACTGGAACTAATTATTTGGCCGTGTTAAGAATGAATAAAAAAAACGGAAGAAATTTCGCAATAGAAAATAGAAAAAATCACGGAAGGGGCCATAACCTGGAGTACAAGGTACGGGAAGTCATATCCCCTCTTACCCAGTCTCCTATGTGACGTTCACGGTAAGAGCTGCGAGTTCATCGAAACATTAAGCAAAAGAAAAGCAAGAGTCGTTTTCAGTCAGGCTTTGGCATATGTTTTGACGTTATCAGATTCCTGTACATCGTTGCATTTCGCGCAATGTTTACACCTGAGAAAAAAAACTGGCTATAAAAGGCGGTCAAACGACAACGAAAGTCGAACTCTTATCGACGGGCGTGGTCAGATGACGTCATCTGCTTGTCATGACAATTTGAGCATGTTCAAATTCGATGAGATCAGATTTCCCCCCCCCCCCCCCCCAGAGAGGGGACTCCCATATAAAAGTGGCTATAATCCTATGAGGATTATAGCGCAAAGAGATGTACCACGTGACCTGTGGCGTATGGAGAATTCTTCAACCTGACCTACAATAAAGATGATGCAATACCTGTGTATTTACTGAGAGCAGTTGCTGATTGTAACACAGCTTTTCTGTATTCAGGATGAAGATGAGAGAGAGTGGATACTGGTTTTCCTTTGAGTATCACGTGATTTTCAGGTGACTTGTTTGGCACAAGGCTCGAGCACACCCAGTGAGCATAGCCAATGCTTCCTTCAACCTGTCATGAAATGAAGTATTATGTTACCATATTGATTTAGTCGGCTACCTCACTTGGCTTTATAGACTGCTTGCAGTCTCCCTATAAGTGTTTGGTGTGTGTTTTTCCAGCACAAAACAGGAGGTATGGATGAAAAGGGATTGAGGTGAGACAATGTCGAGAGAGAAAGGGACTGCCCCAGTCTATTGGGTCTGCTAGAATGGGAATAAGTAACCGGAGGTCAAGTTCAGATGTTCAACATTATTTTGTCGCTGAAAAAACTCCAGCGTCAAGTTGACTACCTCCCTAAGCGAGAAATCAAAGTCAACTCCTAACTTTGTCTAGCGTCGACTACATGAAGACAAGCCTATACATTAATAAACTGCAATGAACCTTTTGCTCTTTTCTGATTAAGGATTTGGTCACAATTTCTCCTCTACTATATATGCGAGTTTGACGTTTATTTTTATACTTCAGTAGGTCATTTGGGTACAAAGGATGTTTATGTTTCTTTGACGAAGTTTCTTTGGCGAAGCGAAAATCACTTCTCTGAGCACCCCATAAAACTGCTTACAACTCGCAAGGAGCCATAGGGCTAAATTCGGCTGCAGTCAATGTACGTATGAAGTTAAGTACTTCTTACATGTGAGCCCAGCTCTGTTGTGTGTCTAAACAGATCCATGGCTTCTTCACTTCCAATAATCTCAGCAATGGTTGCCTTAAGATCCAAATAAACAACAACTAATTAGTAACACAGAGACATCATCAACACAAATCACAAAGAAAGACCTTTTGATGACACTCGTGATAAAATTACCTTATACTTGTAAACTAACTGGGTACTTATACAGTAATTTGCACCGACTAGCACTTGGCCCTCAAATTTAGCTTAGCAAGTTAAGCAGCAAATTTTGAGTTACAATTATAGTTTATTACCTGCCCAATCCATGCCTCAGTGTAAGATGGATCTAAACTTTGAGAATTCTTGAAGGCTTCATGAGCAAGCTACAAGAAAAACAGGGATAAAAGACCAACAAACAAATTCATTAACGTTTACAAGCATCTAAAAGAAGTGCAAAAATATTGCAGCACTAATCCATGCAAACACTTCCAAAATATATAAGGGTTGAACTTGTGCAATACTTTTCCAAAATGAATTTAAAGACTAGAGACTATAATATTTCAACACCACGTACCTCTATTTTACCATGTTTTAGGTATAGGACTCCAAGATTTGTCCAAGCTATAACATTCTGCCAACAAAAATAAAACAAAATGGACGTTTTAGAATCACTCTACCTGGATATATAGGAACCCCTTCAAGATACAGTCGACCCTCCCGTAAGCAGACGCTCTTGGGACTCAAAAAATGTCCACTTAGGAGAGGTGTCCGCTTATGCGAGGTTAAAAATGTAGTGTTTGTAAGGGGCTGAGACCATGACTAAGTGTCCTCATACAGGAGGTGTCCACCTTCAGTTATGGGAAGAAGTACATTCTAGGACAATAAATTTCTGTCTTCAAAAACTGAGCCTGTGGTCATGTACATGTAGTTGCTGGTCAGTGCAGTTGCTAAGTGACCATTGACAAACCCTCAGGGAGGTGTTAGTGCATGAGACTAACATGACATATTTTCTCTTCGGGTTAGGAAGGGAGATGGGGGGGGGGGGGGGGGGGGGGGTGAAATTCTTTGGGTACTTTTAAAAAATGTTCCCAGCTGGTAAAATGAATTTGTTCCATTGACTAAAGCAACCACTTACATTAGGTTCAGTCTTGATGGACATGATGAATGAGTGCTGGCTGAGATCTGGATTGTTGACTTCTGCAATGAACATTTCATTAAATGGTTAACATAAGCCAAGTGACGCAGAGTGAGGCAAGCAATGATCCATTTTGGTCATCATAAAGGAAAGGACAAACAGTTCATTAAAATAGTTTCATATAAGTTCTAACTGAGCAATCAGTAACTAAAATAGTTACTGTCTGTCATTGAATGAATGAAAGAATGTGTGAATGAATGAAATTGATTGATTGATTGATTGAATTGATTGATTAATTGTTTGATTGATTGATTGATTGATTGATTGATTGATTGATTGATTGATTGATTGTTTGTTTGTTTGATTGACTGATTCATTAATAATTCATTCAGTCATTCGAGATCGGGTCGATCGATCACTCAATTAATTCGCTCATTCATTCGTTGGTTCATTCAATCAATCAATCAATCAAACCAGCAGAGGGCGAATCGGTCATTGAAGCGTTAACACTAGTACATGATACTCTGCCACCATTACCTTTAGAAGCTGTCACTACTCCTAAACTGTTCCACAGCTTGTGATTGGATGGTTGCAGGGTTATAGCTTTCTTCAAGGCCTGAAGGAATTAAATGATACATGCAACATAAAAGACAAATTGATAATATGAAGCTATATGGATTGGCAAATAGGAGTACTTAATTTAATACCATACCTGTATAGACCTATGAGCCATCTTCTCTTTGTCATCTCCATCCAAAATCTACAGGAAAAATGGAAATCAAAGGCTCGTTGATTTCTCTCATATAACAGAGTTCTTATCTCTGTATTCCACATGTTTCCTACAAAATAGCCTTGTCTTGTGCCACGTTGGGCTGCATGGAGGCGTTAAATTTAATATGAAATTTTCAAAGACATTTGAATAGCGAGATCCTTGGAATTTTGGGTGGGGGGGGGGGGGGGGGGTGTGCCGCCCAGAGCATGAGTAACTGTAATTACATGAGACAAACAAAAAAAAGAAACGAAACTTGGAAACTGCGGCACAGGGAGCATAAATTATACAGAATTTGCAGATATAGAAATACAATCGAGCCACCACTAAATGACCACCTACTACGACAGCCAGGAATTTTCGTCCCTACTGTGTGCCGATCCATACACTTCCATACACACTCTGACTAATAATTCTTGAAACCTCCCTACAATGGCCACGTCTCTACAATGGACAGTTAATCTGCCCAGGGTGGCTCCCAGGGTGGCCATTGTAGAGAGATTCAACTGTACTCTGTTTTGAGTGAGTACTGATATTATGACCTACCTTAGCCTGTTGATAGCAGTTGAACCCTAAATCACCCCACAGACTTCCACATTCAGGCTGCAGTTTCAATGCTCTTCCATACGCACTACAGTATGAATATCAATAAAATCAAATTCAATATTCAAACAACTTAAAATTGTCATGACTAAGGGAGGCGGCGTGGCCGAGTGGTTTTAGGGCACTGGATTTGAAATCTGGAGGTCCCTGGTTCAAATCCTCCACCCTGGCACTAGTTGGATTTGTTCTCGGTAGTCCCGAGTTCAACTCCTCGGCCACGCTTTGTAAATAGCCAACTGGACAGCCTCCCAGCAGTTGGGATTCTTAACGAGTTTATGTTCTATTTACAATATTTCGTTGTTCATTTACAGTGTCCACAATTAGTACAGCAGTGCTAAATCCTCTGACACTTCAATAAAGTTGTTTATTTATTTTTATTTATTTATGACTAAGTACGAAGAGAATAAAATGCAGAATCAATGTCAACATAAATTTCACACAACTACCTAACCTTGATCCCAAAGTGAGAAGCTGTTTCTTGTCCACCTCACTGGACGCTCCGTGAATGTACTTCTTGAGATTGTCTGGAATTGTCCCTCTACATAACAAAGCACCATTTTAAAAAGTTATAAACAAATGAATAAATTTTATCACATTTCTAGTAACTAATACAATTAATGGTGGTAATATTTGTTTCCAAGCCTAGTGAGTTCATCAGAGACTTAACTCTGGTTTGTAAAGCATAAAGCAACTGGGAGTGTAGTTAGGTCCCCTGGATGGGATGTTAGTCTATCGCAGGTTGCCCCCAGCATTTTGTCAGATTGCTTGAAAAGTAAAGTACCTTGCCCCAGTTAAATCACTGACTGTGCATCCCAATACCAAAAATAATACAAGTTTAAATAACAAGAAGAGAAATTTAAAACAACAAGACAAGTAAAGAGGTCAAAACATCTACATCCAAAGTGACAACATCGTGAGACAAATGATACCAGTAAGTAACATAAACATACCATACTTCATCTATTTAGCCCCCCTTCTAATAAGCCCCACCCCCTTTGTGAGACCTAAAGCTAATAACCTCAGTCTATAGTTATATCTCACCTAATGGAGCTATCAGACACAGGGTAAATAACAGTACAGCAATCACCAATTAGTTTCCAAAGACATGATAAACCAGGTCTGCATTGCACTGCTCTGTTGGAAACAACAATACATAAAAATCAAATCTGATTCACTTAGTACATAACTAAATATTGCAATCCTACCAGTTACTACAGTAAACATCCCTGAAATAAATATTGTATTTTAAAAGTCCCTAAACTGTACACATTATGTATGAACTGCTGCTTATGTCTGTATGGCATTTTCCAGGTAATCGTCAGGCTGACCAGGTCTGGAATAAAGCTGTCCAATCCAGCCCAGCATGTGGGAAGTCCTGGAAATGCTGCGAGCAGGACTGAACAGCTGAGGTTGGATAATTAGATTTATTATATGACATAGCAATTTGGAGTGCGAATACGCACCAAGACGAGTGCAAATATGAGACTGTATTACACTCGTCTTAGCCCCCCTGACCGCGCACTACAAAAAACACTGTTGAAAGCCTACATTGTATATTTTAGAAAATAATTATGTCGTATAATAAAGGCTCGAAAAAATAAAAACTGACTCGTAAAAATACCCAGCCGTATTACACAACTTTCCGCTGAATAACCTCTTTTTATTATTTGCAAGAGTATTCTGTTTTCTTTTTACACCACTGCAACTTCAAAGCAAACCTCAATATTTATCCCATTGAACCCAATCAAACCCAATCATTTGATTGGGTTCAATTGGGTTTGAATGGATTTGATTGAGTTTGACTACCGAACAGTTCATTTAGTAACATCCTGAAACTAGTGTAACAGTGTACACATGTACACTCACCTGGCCAACACACTGATAGCTTCCATCACACAATCCACAGCTTTTCCATTGAAGTCTTGCTGCAGTGCTGATCGTGCCTGGTTAAGATATGTCTCTCCTAGTCCTGCAATATAAATGATAAGAACTGTCTTTAATTTAATTACAGACTCTTTTAAAACGCCATTGAATGTTAACGTCATTTACAGTAAACCCTGTTTAGAAGTTGTATGACAGACTAAAAAAATAATTAGCTACTTAGACTGACCTGCTTATAAGTAGATTTAGACCTGATTAAATTCTCTTAAACCACAACCTAACTTAGACTTTGTTAAATATTCGGCCCGTTATCTTAACATTCAACGAACCAAAAAAGTGTTTGAGAGAGAAGCAGGAGTTTGAGATAACCCGTGCTAAATTACTGTACAACAGTATCCCAGTCAGGGGAACATGTGCCAGTTGAAGGTCACCTTTCAGTGCTGGAACATAGTCATGTTGCATCTCCAGAATCAGTTTGTATTCTCTGATTGCTTCACTGTGAACACATAACAGCTGTTTAATGGCCGCCAACCTGAGGATGGGATAAGCAAAACAAGCCATAATGAAAACACTGATACAAGAACACCTTTAACATTAGAAAACATATATTTTGACTAGCACATGAATTTGTTAATTTTCATTGAAACTTGAAAAATGTGTACTATTTTGGTGGGTGTGACGAAAACTCAGACCTCGAAAACTCAGACCCTCTGGATGAAACATGATCACATGGCTAACACAAGTAATAATTTGAAATTTCCTGGGCAAAATACAGTCATAATATTCTGAAGGGGAAGGGGATTCAAGCCTCACCCCTTTGTACAACAATGGGTGTCTGATATACACTGTAAGAGAGTTACAATTGAATGGTGGATGCTGTATTAGCATCCCAACATCCACTGTGCACACTATTCACATTTTATTGAAACTAGAATAGGCAAGGAAAAGTTATATCTCATGTAATAAATCTCTTATTAACCAAGCTTGCTCAGGACCATGCAGGGAGAATATTGGCCCTGGTAAGGATCTCGCTGTGCATGATCCATACTGTCAAGACTTAGGGTCGATATTCTCCCAGTATGGCCCTTGCACTTGTTAATAAGATATATTTACTTACTGATACAGGCAGTATAGTGATGATGGATCAAGCTGTGGATTCAGAAGGTACGTTATCAGGAGAAGTCATTTATTTAATATTTATTTATTGGCTAAAATAATATTGATTTAAAGGCTAAAAACTATTAAAAGTTTATAAAAACACCTATTAACGTTTTCAACTATTTAGTCATGCATCTTCAGGGTGAATAATATAATATATTAGAAACGTTCTCAATGAAAAGCACAAGTTCTAGTCAACTCTTAGAGATGTCAAAGATGGGATTCTGATCAAAAATTGTGCTTATATCCTGCTAATGTATTCTTTGATTTGATATTCAAGAAGCAAAAGCATAAAGCACAGACCTCAGAAGCTTTTGTAAAAGCTTTCATAGCAGCCATGTAGCTTCCTCGACTCATGTATGCCTCGCCAAGACATTCCCAGCAATGCCTGAAAATCAGTTTAGGAAAATAATGAATTATTACAAAAATAATAATATAATTATAATAATTAAAGGATGGGGAAAACAAACAAATGAATATTACACACTCCTACCTGTCTTTGAGATCACCTCGCAAGGCACTCTGAAAACTTAAGAAACAAATCAAATTTATGAGAAAGACATTAGGTACTTGGAAAAAAATCTGAGTTCTCCCAACATGAGTCGAACCTATGACCTTCCCCAACACCGGTCGGACGTTCTACACCATACCATCATTTCTTTCTACATCAAATTTAGCAGTTGAGCAGAATATTCAGTGTTAATCCTTCCTGATCATGACTGACCAAGTTGCTCTTTTTAATTCTCGCAAGAAAATTGCAGATCATTACTAGATGTGCCAGATGACAAGTTGTTCAGAAATTTGTGGTGTACCTTTTTATAGTAAATATAGGGAATTGCCTTGATGTACAGCCACATTCTCATAACTAACATTACAAGAAATGTATGGCGATCAGTAAGGAGAATTGATATTTCAAGCTTGAGACTGGAATATAAAATATGAAGTATAGTATGTAACACTTACCATGTGATAGCTTCTGTGCTCTCATTGTGTTTTAAGTGAAACAATCCAAGCCGCAGCCACGCCCATTTACCCCTGGAATGAGACAACAACATAATCTCACATTATACAGGAGTGGATCCAGGAATTTTTGATACGGGGGATCCCAGGATTTTTCCCGAAAATGTGAAGTAGAGGGATAATTTTTGGAAGTAGACGGCAGTACTGAGTTTACTAAAAGGCGCGGAGGGGAGTGTTTGGAGGCCTCCCCCAGACTTTTTTTTAGATTTCAGGCTCTGAAAAGTTCATTTTGGTGGATCCTGGAGATGGTTTTGCTATGGATAATGCAGAAAGCAATAAACTCCTCAGGTCTGATAGGGGGGTCCGGATCCCCCAACCCTCCCCTGGATCCGCCACTGTTATACACCTTTTGATCTATCGGTAAATGGTAAGCATTTAATTTTTTTTAAACAGGCGATTAAGACAACAGATGTTCTGATTGGCTGAAGTCTCCACAAAAATATTTCTGTGGATGAGTTATTTTGTAAAAGAAATAGAAAACATTTGTCCATGTTTCTATGAAGTTAAACTTAATGAAAAATTGGGATAATTTGAAAAAGCTGGACTTCAAGTGCGTTCATATGACTCGTATTTCCACACCATTTCTTGCTCTATACGTTTCTTGAACACTTTGAAAATGATTTCCACTTTTCATAAACAGTTGACATACTTGATGTGTATGTAAGTAACTGGATAAAAAGTTATGAATGCTAATTTAGGTTCTCTATTTCTTATTGCAAACAGGTTGACTTGATATGCATGCAGTCTTTTTGAGTTAATTAATGAAGTGACATTTCAAAGAGATCAATCACAGACAGGAGCCCTTGTTTCTCTTTGGTTTATTATTACCTCTGGTGTTTTTCTTCCATAGTTAAAGTAGACTGTTTATTCTGAGCATTCTGAGGATTGTTTACTTATGTGTAACAAAAATGACTCATTTAATAGAGCTCCTTAAGAATATTATTACTTACTCTCCAGGAGAAGACATTGCTGTAATATTCTTATACAAGTTGAGTGCAGCAACCTAAAATAAACAAGTAATCAATCAGCTCAGTACATTCAATACATATAAAAGCAAACAACGAGATGAAACATCCAATTCTACATGTAGTGTCAAGTGTTCAGTTGTGTAAAAACACACTGTACACATAAAAGAACACATGAACAATACTGTACGTGTACTTGAATGATCCATTTCATACATCTCATTTTACTTGTAAACATCTTACATCCATCATTAGTTCTGCGATTCAATAAACTCTGAGGAATTATTCAAACCTACACTCTGCATTTCTAGGGGAGTCCCAGTGGCCTAATAGATAGCATGTTGGACCCAGGATCGAGCGGCCCAGGTTCAAGTGCTGGCCGGGGCAAGACACTTTACTCTCACAGTGCCTCTCTCCACCCAATGGGCACCAGCAAATTCTCAGGTCAAACTGACAAAAATTCTGGGGGTTACCTGCAATGGACTAACATCCAATCCAGCACTGGGGAATTCAATAGTGATACTCCTCTAGAGTCGCTTTGGCGGCCTGGTAAGCCACTAGGCTTGCAGACAGACTTATTTTAACACTCTGCCATTCTATTATATCTGATTTAGTTGACTTTGTATTTACAGACTGCCAACTCTCATGATTCCGCCGTGAGTCTCACGATTTTTTACCTTTTCTCACAATCTCATGACAAAGCCGCTGTATCTCACGTTTTTTTCTGGAAGAGGTTTTGACATGAAATTTGTATTAATTTGAACTTCAGACCAAAGGTCCAAACAGAAAGGCAATAAAATCCCTTGATGTTTGGTCAGTAGCCGTGAAAATAAGGTCACCTAGTTCCTAGACCTCTGTTTTCACCTCGGTTAATCCGGTTCAGGTCACATGGTCTCACTGACCTCAATTCCATGTTTTGTTTCCCTGCCTGCATGTAATCCATTGTGTGCTTCTTTCCCGCTCGTACAGTCGGGTAAAAAATGGCAAAGCGAGCTCGTAGTGATTCAGAGCTCGAGAACTGTTCGGATGAGAATGAATCCTAAATAAAGCAACTGTAAGGTAGGGTAACTGCTCCTGTTAACACCGGTACGTTTTTAAGGATTTCATTGGTCCAATTGGTTCGTTTAATTTTGACGTCAGTGTTCTAGGTAGGCATATTAGGAGAGGTGAAATAGGTGAAAATTTAAACGGCAAAATTTTTGGGCCTGGGAAAAATAATGAGATCTCACTACTTTTTGTACAAACTCCAGATTTTTTTGGAGTCATCTCCAGATTTACCCTTCTGGGGGTTGGCAGGTCTGTATTTAGGTGTCAAAATAACTAGTAATCAGAAGTAATTTGTTAACACAACTGTTTTGCCCAGCCTACCTCGTCTTCCAGTTCCATTAGAGAATCTCCTAATGCTATTCCAGCATCATCAGAATTTGGATCAAGATCAAACGCTTTCTGGTAACAGCGGCTGGCTTTGCTGTAAGTACAAGAACCAAAATTCTGAACTCAAAACTTATTCAAATTCAAGAGGAATGGAAAAACGTACTGTTTATTAATTTTAGTCCATATATTATATTAAACAAATATGTTTACACTTATGACCATGCTGTGCTGCCAGAAGCTTATCACCTAGAAGCGTGTAACTTCTCTTTATATGTTTGGAACAATGCGTGGGTTTTTCCCGACCAATCAGAATCACTGAATCAATTTTGCCCTTATATGGAAAATAGGATTTGCGCGCTCCTCGCGGCTCCTCGCGAGAACTACATCTGTAATGGCGGCTTTGCGAGGAAACTTTTCGTCCGAAGAAAATATTATGACATTTGTAATGCTGGGAAAGCGCTAAGTGTCGATTCGGAAGTATTATTTGGAAGAGTTCCCGGTGAGTTGACAGAAACCTTGAAGGTCTATTTCGACTTGTCCCAATGAGTTTGAATCGGTGAAATGCATGGAAAGTAACAATTTTTTCGATTTATTTAAAAATTCTCTCGGGATACTCTAATTACACTGTGCTTCAGGATTTCTTTGATTTTATATTTTCGGAAAGAAAAAGACCCGCATGTGGTACGAGTTGAGGAGCTAGCCAGCTAGCCGGGATATGTGAGATACAGTAGAGGAAATGCCATCGCCGGGTAAGGATCTTGTGTTATGTTTTTGATCGCTGTCAACAGTTTGTTGATTTCAAAGAACCGCAAGTAAATCTTTTTGCAGATTTTTTGAGCAAGAGGACATTATTACAGTCAAAATAACGGCAGTATCAATCGAGGAAACAAGAAAACTACTCCTTTATCCGAAAATTATGAGTATTTTTGTAAATATGTTTTGGTGTTTACTTAGCGTGTTGTCGACAGAATAGCGTGCGGTAATTATGTGGTTGTTTTCAAGTTCTCTTGTAGATTTTTTCTGAGAAAGATAATTTTAAAACTTACAGTCAAAGTAGCGACAGTATCGCTTTAACAAAATAGAAAGCTATTCGGTACCTAAAAATGTGGAGTATTTCACTGCAAACGAATTTGTAAAAAGGTGTCGTTGTGTTTTAACGAGTTCTAGATCGATCTAACGCGCGGATGATAATTATTATAATTGTTGTTTACAAGTTTGGTTTATATATAAAGAGCAAGGTTTGAGAGCCGACAACCCCTTTAAGCTTGAAATGGGTTGTTTAACCTGTCTAGTTAGTGTACAACTGAATTATATAAGTCGATGATTCATTTATTTCACGAGCTTGTAGCTGAGGATTTGTGTTCGCAAAGCTTTCTTTCGCTGTCAAACTGAGTTATTAATTTCAAAACAACCGCTTCGAGTAGCTTTAAGACTTTTCACAACAAGAAAACAACCGTTATTTCGATCAAACTATCGACAGTATCGCTTCAGAAAAACCAGATAGCCGCGAGTTTCCTTATCAAAAATGTGGGGGTTTTTTCTCGTGGGTAACGATTGTACAATGTTTTTGTGCTAAGTTTTTGAGATTGTTGTCGATCACGGCGGGAAGAAATTGCATTTTTCATGCATTTGCTTCCGCTTTGAGAGCAGTTCTTCCAACCCAAAACCACCTTTAACACTTTAAAAAGTTGATTAACATATACTAATATTAACGTTTTACCGATTTGTCTTTTATTAGCCGTATTTAGTGAGCTTGTCGCTTTAAATTTGTCTTGCGGCAAGCGAATTTTCCACTCATAATTTTTCGACATTTTGTGGCTAGAAAATATCATATCATATGACCGGTTGTAGTACACAATTGCAATAAAACACTGTCTTGCTTTTTAAACTGTGGTGTTGATGTTTGATATTTTTTGCTAGAAAAGATATGTAATGAGTGTGTGTATACTTTATTAAAGCTGGTTGATTCTCAGAATTGCAGACAAGATTCCCGGAAAATCAACTACGCAGTACGCACTTTTACACGCCTCGACGAATAAAAATATTCCGCGGAAAAAATCCCTTGCGCAAACACGCGCGTTAAACCGCATCTGCCATTCCATATAAGGAAGTTAATTTTGATTGGTCGGGAAAAAACCCACGCATTGAATCAAACTTATATGCTTCTAGGTGATAAGCTTCTGGTGCTGCTGAATGATGCAATTCAATAGAAAACAGTCTACAAGCTAAAGTGAGTAGGACAAGACTTGTAAATTAATGTGAACTAGTCTAGGAAAAACCTCCTTAACTGAGTCCAGCTTGCCTCACTCTGTAAAGCACACCACTTTAATTTATTTGTGTTTTATGAACTCAAACCTCTTTCTTGAAATGTTTACTCAGCTAGACTATAACACGCTGACTGCTGGACAAGAGTTTGCCTGTACAAACCTATCTTTATTTACTAGTAGGTAATTCCCAAAAAAGTGTAACCCTAAATTACCAAGAGTAGGTCAAAGTCTGCATTCAGACCAAAGTAATCCACACTGCCACAGGTTAACCCAGTTGTTCTGAAGCAATACTCTCAAGGGTGCCCACGTTAAAAAAAATCCCATATGTCAATTGGCAAAATATTAAAAACAAACAGCAACACATACAGTGTACTACTACTTGATAGAACGTTTTCATTTGTATGGTCACAGTTAAATGATGGGAGAGAATTGTTTAATACAAAGAAACTGGGTATGTGGAAATAAGATTAAAATAACTTAATATTGAAATCATGCAAACTACATGCAAGCAAACAAAGTGAAAACAACTTACAGTACCTTACATCCTTCAGCACTTTAATGTAGTAATGTCCCAAGTAAAGAAATGACGGGGCATAGTATGGGTCCAACTTGGCTGCCTGGAAACATATACGATTCAGAAATGATTGGTTACTGCGAAGCATTCTAGAGCATTTGACTTGCAAGCTAAAGTCAGCATTCTTGATGTCTTCCTACTGATTTCCTGCATTCACTGATTTGGCAAATTAAACGTCTCGCATCCATCAACAAGTTATAACAGAGAAAATCATAACCGTGTTAACTACTTTGTACATGATTTTGGAAAAAGGCAAAATACAGTAGAACCTCGCTTTACGGACACCCGCTTAATTTACGGACACCCGCTTATTATGGACAATGGATACTTTCCTGTGACCCAAGTAACACGCTCTCATACAAAGTTAACCTCGCTTTAACCTCGTTAACCACGTTAACCTTGTTACAACAATTTATTATTGTGTTCTTCAGTCTTAATAATAATAATAATAATTATTTTGATTTATATAGCGCTGTTTCTACAAGTATCCAACAGCGCTTTACACAGTCTTGTGTATTCTCAACTAGTACAGCAGTGTTGGATAATTGTCAACACTTAAAATAAAGTTATTTCTTTATTTCATTTGTACTTTCTACCTTTAAAAACTGAGCCAGGCATTTTTTCTTGTCAGCTCTCAGATTTCCATTCATTTCCCAATACAGCTTGCCAAGAAGAAAATGATAAAAGGCGCAATCTTTATGCCTCTCTATTGCTTCCAAAAACCTACAGTCAAAGACATACAAACTCAAATTAATTATTATTTTTTTTCTAAAGTAATAATTAAATTTGATTTGATTATTTCATTGGCACTGCAGACATGATGTTGTGCCATTCACAAAGTTATCTCGCTATTTTACACAGGGTTTGTACTCTATTTTAGCAACAGTTTTCCAGGACTCCTTTAGATTTTCCAGACTCCAAATGTACAAACTATTTTGTTCTTCGACACATCTATTTTGCATTTTCGATAATTTTTTCGAGCCGATTTAGTTGTGAACATTTTTTCTTCATGTCACTGAATTTATAGATTTCCGGAACTTTCCAGGACCTGCCAAAAAAATCACTCGTTTTAGAGGACTTTCCAGTCCTAGAAAAATAATGCCACAAAAAAATCCAGGACTTTCCAGGATTTCAAGGACCCCGTCGTCACGAACCCCATTATTCAAGGACCCTGTCGATACGAACCCTGTTAAGAGTACATCGGTCTAACATACCTCAACTCTGCATCATCAAAATAACCTTCTTGAAAGCTGATTTGACCCTGAGAAAGACAGGAAATAAAACATTACTGATAACAGCTTACAGGTTCTGATGCAAAAAGATACACAGTCAGTTATTTCTGAGAACCAATCTACAACAATCACCATGGGGACAGAATGAAGTGACCATTGTAAAGGGAGGTATTGAGAAGAGTACATGCATGGATTGGTACACGGGTTGGGACAAAAAACCCTGGCCATTGTAGAGAGAAAGTCATTATAAGGAGGTGGCCGTTAGTGGAGGTTCGACTGTAGTAAGAGTAGTTGTCTTGTGTGTACCTCTTGAAAGACACCCCAGTTATGCACAGGCTTCTAGATCAGCAAAGAGGCCATGAGCAGAATGTACACTATAATACAGTTAGCCTTAGTGACTTACATGTATAGGCAAGATGGAATCACTGCTAAGTAACATACCTGCAAAGCCAGAGCTGTGGGACAACTCTTGTCAATACTTAAAGCTTTTGCACAAATCTATAGGAAATATAGAAACCAAAAATAATTATAGTAGAAATTGATGTATCATTAATTGATCAACTTTTTGATCTCCCTTTAAGGTCCTCTACAGGTACTATAGTAATTGGATCACTGTAATTGAACAGGGTAGTTAATGAGTTCCTGCTTGTATATATGTTGTAAGAACCGAATACATACAGCTAAGTTTTCAAGTAAAAAATCATGCAAAACAAAGACTTGTTAATCTCACATTATTTTTGTTAGTGATATAACTAATAATTTTATTGGTAGTATGACATAATAATTATTATACAATTCAGGGATTGTTATGTGACTGATTTTGAAATTAATCACCTGATTATTTTTTTTTTTTTACCTGGGAACATGTGAAACATCAACATTCTCAGTTCTGATAGCAACTCCATCCACATACATTGTATGTAGCATAGGAAATTTACCTGGGTTGCCTGTGTAATATCACCAAGAGTAAGCAGTGTTTGTCCAAGTCCAGTTAGAATTTGCATTTCCTCCTCAGCCTTAAAATCTGTCAGCAACTGAAATCAGACAAATGTAGGTCATTTCTAACACTACAGAAAAAAGGTTTACAAAGCTTTCAAAACAGCCAATTCTCTATAAACATTTATCTTAATTCCTCTGTAGTTACCTTCCAATTATGGAAAGTGCTTGCCATTGGTTACGTATACTTTGCAAATCTCAAATCAGATTATGAAATATTTATATTTACAAGCCTGACCTTCTCATAAATGCCCCTTGCCACTGCTGCAGTTGTTGGACCTTGTTTCTGAAGAGCCTCTGCCTTGGACAAGCTGTCACATCAGAGGGTTTAAAAATGATATTGTGAGCATATAAAAATTAATAAAACAGTTACAGTGCAGATTGGATACAGTAGGTAATCTGATTGGCTTTAAAAATATTTCATCAGGCAACAAAACATGAAACATTTTGTTTATTGGTTCATACTGTATACTCATAGATCAAGAATAAAGAGAGAAGCCACAGCCATTCATGGTCTTCAAATAGTTAATTAATATTCATAATAATTTATGATAAAAGAAATAATATTAATATTATTATAAATAAAATTGATGCACATAATTTTCTTGTTTAATACATGTAAATGAGTGTCTTTCTACCAGGTGATGTAAACATGTTTTATGTTTCTTCAAATTATTGTTTCTTTTAGTCCTTGTAAAAACATGTAAGAATAAGAGCCTGTTACACTATTCAAGCGTAATAAGATGAAAAAGAAAAAAGACAATCCTATATTAATAATAATAATAATAATATTTAGTATTTATATGGCGCAAATTAACATATGAATATGATCAAATGCGCCTTACAATAAAAGATATGCTATGATTATGAGTAATTTAAAACTAAAATATTTACAATTATGTATAGGACTATAAAGTTAAAAAGCCAAAAATCAGGCCTAGTAAAATGTGTATAAAATATCAAGAGCTATTCATTCGCCTTTCTAAATAAAAATGTCTTCAATTTGGACTTAAAACGGTTAAAATTGTCCTCCTCTCTTATTGTACTATATATTGGGCATGGTCTATTACTAGATAGGGAAGGTTTTGAAGTTGTTTGTCTTCAAAAACTCACAATAATTCATAAAATAAAAAAAATAAAAATAAAACTAATGTTTAATGAGTGTTTTTATATTTGATAAAGATACGGCTGAACTTTAAGCTCAATTTTCTCTTCTAAAACAAACTAAAATTTCAAGATTAGGATCAGATTGAATAGATTTAGAGGGAAGTTTTTGAAGCTGTTTATACAACTTGCAGCAGTGTTTTATATACCTGATAAAACACTGCTGCTCATTTTTTAAACTATACATAAAACACTCAGTTGTTAAGTCTGTATATCAAACACATGCTTTACCTTAACATTGTCTGTAGTTGTTTTCTTATGTCAGGTGTGGATGACTTTATACAGTCAAGGCCTTTAATACATGAAAACAAGAGTATGATACTGATGGCATAGTATACAATATACCCCTCCTAACAATGGGGGGTAAATCAGAGTACAACACCCGCCAGTGGCACAGCTGATATAATTGTAAGTTATAAGTCTGTTGTTTATCAGGCCAGCGCTAAACTCTGGGTTCTATAGCATGAAGCGACTAGGAGTATTGCTACTCCCCTGGATGTGATGCTAGTCCAACGCAGGTTACCCCCCCCCCCCCCCCACATCCTGCATGCTTTGTGGGTGTCTGTTTTTGTTTTGAAAAAATCCCCATTGTTCGACGTGTGATCTGATTGGTAGAATAATCTTCCCCCCTCTCAATATCAAATTTATATATAATTTAATGATATAAATAGGTTATAGCTTGAGTAACTTGAATATTCAAGTCAGTCGAGTCAGTGTTCAAGCCATTACGGACCTTCAGATTGCGGTACAAGTACGCGAGAACAAGTACGAGTATGACTTTTTAAGTCTATTGCACATCCTCAAGATCGTCATGTGTCACACCAATCTTGTTCCCAGAACCTACATTGTACACTTCTACTGGTCAGTGACAGGGAAGAGCGAGAGGTCTGGGAACAAGATTGTTTTGAAAGTAGAAAGTCCTTCTCGTATTCATACTCGTTCTCATACTCATTCTCATACCTCAATCTGACGGTCGCTACTGTCTGTGTAAAGAGAACATTCATATACATGTGTATGAAAAATTAATGTACCTTGGTGCAAAATGCATGCAGGATGAAAATGGGCCTTTAAGTTAACCAAGGATTAGGGTCAACTTCAGGTTTTTTAGTATCAATAACAATTAAACATCTAGCTTTAGGGTGGCAGAGAAGGGTGAGGTTATTTCATGACCCATTTCAGCCAATAAATGTGAGTTATTACTATTGCATAGTGCTCATGTACCTTTCTTTGCACTTTTCTCAGCTCCTTGGTAGTCATGAAGACTGATCTGTGATTGGCAGAATGACAGCCATCCATATGGACAGTCACGGAAAGCCTGCAGACCTTAAATCAAACAACGTTGATCTTTGATTGGATATTACCATGAACAGACTATGCATGCTGATGAAAGAACACGGGATGAATTTGTAAACCATAAGCCAAGGGCAAGTGACTTAAATTACTTGAAGCTTTTCAACAAATTCAGACAACATTGATAAGAGGGAAGGGGATTTATTACTGTTAAAATGTCTGAAATATCCCCATTAACGAAGACTAGAGTGTCTCAGCTCTTTTTGCAAATAGTTGTAGCTTGCAATGGAGGCTAATGTGGGGGAAACTTTTCAAATGAAAATGACATGGAAGCTGTTTTTAATGATATTCCGCCACAATAGCCATTGCAAGCACCATTGCAATACCGAGAATACGAAAATGGCGTATTACTATAAATTTACCTTTCTGTAGTAATGCCCTTGCCATTACACACTCTTTCTGATGAAGCAGAACACTCCCTAGTCCAACCAAGCCTATTCCAGATCCAGGCTGCATGTGGCACAGTCTTTGAAACACATTGCCCATCTCTGGTGTAGCTGTAAGTAAATCACAGTGATTTCATACTAGCAACACATTTAATATCAAATCACTCACTAAAGATATACCAGTAAGCTTCCAAAACTGTGGTTTTACAAACACCTTGCATGCATTCTGCAATCTCCCATACAACAGATCCATTATGTTCCACACTATTCTCACTTCTCAGAGAAAGAGATAATAGCTGGGAGCCAGGGGGAAAACATGGTCTTTAAAATGGCTAAGTCTTCCTCTCTAATGTGGCCCATAGTGCCCAGCTATCATAAACATAAAATACCTGTTGGAAATCTTAGCTACATCCCTGCTTGGTCACAGGCATTATAATAAGTACTTGTCAGCTTATGCTGCAGCCTCATCAAAAATTGACACAATTGTGCAATATACGTCAACTGGCTTGCAAATAATTAACAGTCACTGTATGAACTTGCATAACGAAATAGAAGTAGTTACAAATTTAAATTAATTTATACTGTCTTATTTATTCATTTATTTATTTAATATTTATTTACAACAATATTTATTCAGGAGCATCTACATTGTAATTTAGCTAGGCTAGTTTAAATAGAGGCCTGATTGACTATTAATAATAATAATAATTTAATAAACATTAATACAGACAATAAAACACACTAGACAGAGAATTGCGCTGTGTTAGTAGTTAGTGTTTGAAGTGGCGCTTGACATTGATCTTAAAAGCATTAAGCTCATGTAAGGTCCTGAGATTCCATGGAAGGGTGTTGAAAGCGCACGCACCACTGAGCCTTAAACTGCCCTGTATTTATTTATTAAGTTGGTCGTGCAGAGTTACTGAGTCAGAAACAGGCTTTATCACTGTATAAATCATAATAAATGTTCAAATATTATTATATCACTTACGTGCAGTTACCAAAGATTGAACAAAATCCTTTCCCAGTACTTCTAAAGCAAATGTAGAAGTCGGAAACAACTTTGTCATAGATTTAGCTTCGTCACAAATCTTCTGCCTTTGGTCTTTATACAATTCATCATCTTCACTAACCTAGGAACATAATATTTATATTATTTTCATTAACAAATAAAACAGTTTACTAGACTAGACATATGTTCTTTCAATTTACAATTTTTAATCAGGACTACAATGTATTAACACAGCTTGACTAAAACTTTAATACACTGTACAATTTGAAGTAATAAAACATTATATCAAACACAAGAGATAACCAAACACCGAGAATGGAGTTAAAAATACGACGCACAGCAGAGTATTTTTGACGAAATTCAAGGTGTTTGGATAGCCGATGAAACACTGTCTCAAGTGTTTGATATAACTTCTCAATCGAAACAAAAACTAAGGAGAAAACGGAGAAATAAAATCGTAAAAATCTGTATGTATGCTAATTAATACCACGTATCCAAACCTCTGTCACAGTTATGACTTCCTTTGTTTTAACTTGATTACAAGAAATTTAATTTCAAATTGTTTTCAAAGAAAGCTATTGATGAATTTACAACTTTAGCTCAAACAGCAAGCCCAAAGATTTCATATTTGTGTCTAACTACAAGGAATAGCCTTTAGGTTACAGCTTAACGCTGAAGGATGAAATTCTTCCAGTTGGGGGGGGGGGGGGGGAATAAGTACCAGTTGATGGTGAAATCCTGCCTCTAAAACGGGACTGAGCCCACAGTGTTTGTCCCCAAAGTTGCTAAGCAACATGACATATTTGCTGGGGCGATTGCTCACGCTGCATGTAGTTTCTGATTGGATAAAAAGATTCGGAAACTCTTCGAGTGCTTCCACAAAGATTTGCCAAAACCGACACTTGTTCACCCGACTGCTTCAGCAGTAAGGACTAAAGTTCCTAATGTTGCAAGTTACCTGATGTTTCACCAAAAACCTGAGGTAGTTTTCAAAGTGTATTTCAAGCTGTTTGCTTGGCTCTTGAGACTGGCTGCCATGAACAACTTTCTCATAGGCTTCCTGTAACTAAACATGATCATGAAAAGAAAACATTGACTTTACATATAGTAACATAACAATCTTGTCTTAGACAGGTGTGCTTTCAGCAAAATACTAATTATGGTTACGACAGTGATGTGTGAATAAGTAAACAAAGAGATATAAGCCACACCCTGGGTTTAGAAGCTCAAATTTTGGTAAAAATGTTTTAAGAAAGAATAAAACAGATAGAGTCTTGAGAGAGCTGACCTCCTCTTGCAAACTTTAGGTGCAGCTTAGTATGAGTTTTTATGGTACTCCCTTGCTATAATCAAGTGCTGGAATGTTAACACACACACTCATCAACTTTTTGTAGCAACAAATAATGCCATGTTTGGCACACTGTTCAATTTATGTGGGTGCATTGTACATAATAGTTTGATAACAGGTGGAATACTAAATTTAAAGCAATCTGTGTAATGGTTTTGAATTCCTTCTACAGTCGAAGCTCCCATAAGCGGATACCCTCAGGAAGCAAAAAAAGTGTCTGCAACTGGAGCTGGCCACTTACGGGAATGTGTAAATAACAGAGTTTGTATGAGCTAGAATTCAAACAGGGTTTTGTCAAGGCGGCCGTACGTAGAGCTGTCCGCTTAAGAGTGTCTGCTCAGAGAGATTTGACCGTATTTACTCTTACTAGAAACTGATCAATTGATTTTTGTATTACTACCCACCTTCTTAACTCCATACTCTTCCAAAGATCTCTGCAAAAAAATTAATCATTGATCTTTTGAGCTTGAAAGATTAAAAGTACTGATTGCAGGTTAGTGGAAATGCTGAACAAATCAACCAACCTTTTCAAGGATTCTTATAATTCTGCTCCAGATGTCCAATTGCTCTGTAGATTTTTCAGTTGCCATGGCAATTTCCTCCCACCTTTCCGCTGCCTGGGTTAAAAATAAACTAATAAATATTCAGATTATGCAAAACAAGCAATGCCCATGCACAGTCTAAATGGGCCACATATAGACTCCACAGATAGTGCGGAGATGGATGAGTTTTAAAATTACATGTATCTTCAAAAACAGAAATTGAACTACATCGCATCTAATTTATGCATTGAAAATAAACTTGGGAGAGATCTGCTACGAATGAAAACCAAATATAAAAAACTTGTATATTTAAAAGAAAGTTAATAAACACTTCTTGTCCTATAACAATAGCTAATAATATAAACCCTGCTCAGGAAATTAGTAATCAGATGGTTGACAACACTGTTTCATATTGTACACTCATTCGTACAGGGTTAATTCTCTTTTTCGGCAACTGTGAGTTTTCCAGAACTTTTCCAGGACTTACAGTGCTGTACTGTAGATTTTCCAGAATCCAAATGCACAATCAAGCTATTTATTCTTCAACCCATCTTTGTGATAATTTCCTCCACCTGATTTAGTTTATTTTGTGATCCTTCTCCCTTCTTTCTTCATGTCACTGAATTTTTCATATAATTTCCAGATTTCCAGGAATTTCCAAGACCAAGAAAAATCACTCATTTTCCAGAACTTTCCAGCCTGGAAAATGCCAGAACAAAATGCCAGGATTTTCCAGGATTTCAAGGACTTGTACGAGCTCTGATCATAAAACTCATTCCCAACAGATTATTAAAAATAGAGTAATGTGTGTGTGGGAGGGGGGGGGGGGGGGTACTTGACCCATGTTTGGGTATAGAGATGCCACTGAGGGTTTGAAAACCTGACCCTGTTTAGGGCAAAAAAACAATAAAAAACCCTCAAATACCTACCCTGTGTAGGACAACATCCTATATTTTAGGACCCTATTTATGCGGCAAACGTCTCTGATCTCTAAATACTGTATAAACCATATTTTTATGATGACAATCGTGCAACCATACCCTGTTTAGGACAGGTTCAGACCCTGTTTAGGACAGACTCGCATGAAATTATATACCCTGTTCAGGGCAGAGAGGCCAAAAACCATACCCTGTCCAGCGGCACGTCCCCGTATAGGCCACATAAGGGAGTACCCCCCCCCGGGAATGTGTCAAATGTGACACAGCTAAAAAAATGACCGATAATGTACAGTAATTTAAATGCCTATCATCCTTGGTGGCCCACATATTAAACCTTAAAAGAGTGTATGGAGAGAACACTATTTTAAATCATAAAATTTAAATAATGTTTAAGACTTTCATGTCTTACACAAACCTGTGTTACATATATGCCGTACCTTTATAACTTCACCTTGATTCTCATGAAACTCAGCCAGTTTGGTGGCAATTTCTATCCATTTTATCTTCTCACTGTAATCATAAACATTAGAATATCATGATACTGTCATTAATTTTGATCACCAGTATTTATAGTTGATGGCAGAAAATTAATAAAAGCTCCTTGTAGCAAACTTGATCGGAGACATTTAAATATGCTTGGTTGAAAACTTGGAAATTACTTGGAAATTGTCATACGATAGTTGCTCCCAAAATATTTAGATGGGGTAGTCACATTTTTGACGAGATGATTACTGGGAAAAAGAGCTTCACAAGTTGGACCTCACCATTCTGTTCAATCACTCACACCAAAATTTGCCATTTCTATTTTGTTTTTGGTTTATTTCCCTTTATTTTGACAATAATTATATCAGCTTGCTTCCAAAACTAAACTTCTGGGCTGTGTAAGGAAACATTCAACAAGTACATTCAAGAAGAAAATATTTCTCATGATTTATAACTTTAACCTGCTACACTGGTCAGCAGAAGAAAGAATGTACAGTAAATTAAGCAAGCAAACTCTATACCTCTCATACAAGTGAAGTAATTTGATGTAAACATCAGGAAGTTCTGTTTTCAATTGTGGATTGTCAACTTTTTCACAGAGGGCAGCAAGACCCTGAAAATAGAGAATAAATGAAAATAAGAGCTGTTTAGCAGCAAGACTTTATCATACTGCAATTCAAATAGGTTGTAATAATATTGTAGTCTTGTTTATATGTAGAATCTGATCTGTGCCCAGCCCCATTGCACTGGACACTAGAAGAAATGTTTTTCATACTTTTAAGTGCAAAAGGGGTGGGTTTGAATAATGGGGGAGATGCTTAAATAAGAGAGGCAGTACCCCCTCCCCTAAACTGTAGATGCAAATTATTTAATATTTCTTTGAAAGTATATGTTGTTTTCTATCCACGAGCATCAAAATGGCTTCAGTTTCCTTTCGGACCACTTCCTCTACCACACCATCATAATGATACATGTATATTATGTGTATTCAGCATTCAATGCTTTAAAAGTTGAAATGAAAACACAACTCTTTGTCGAGCTCTTTGATGACATCTCGTTCATATAGTAAGGATCCATATGCCACAATACAGTGCAAGGATCTACCTTTCAAGGTTACAATGTAGGTAGTTCCATCCAATTCTTAAGAATTGATACAAAAAAATTACATCCTCCAACCACGGACGGTGTAAACCGCAGGTTGCAGGTTGCAGGTTGCAGGTTGCAGGTTGCAGGTTGCAGGTTGAAAAAAAATATTAAAAAATTAAAAATTAAAAAAAATTAAAATTAAAAAAATAATATTAAAAATTAAAATAATTAATAAAAATTTAAAAATAATAATAATAATAATAAATATTAAATAAAAAATGATTAAAAAATGTTCCTTTTTGTGTAAAAAAAAAAGAAAAAGAAAAGATTATCTTGGAAGATTTAGAACTGGACTGGACTCTTAGTATGAGAATTTGCGGAATTCCAAAGTTGACCAGAAGACTTCCGAAGATGTCCGAAGATGGCCCGAAGATTTCCGAAGATATCCGAAGTTGACCCGAAGATTTCCGCAGAAGATCCGAAACGAGAATATCTGAAATGGTTCCTCAAATTCTCATACTAAGAGTCCAGTCCAGTTCTAAATCTTCCAAGATAATCTTTTTTTTCTTTTTTTTACACAAAAAGGAACATTTTTTGTTTAATTTTTATTATTATTTTTAAATTTTTATTAATTATTTTAATTTTTAATATTATTTTTTTAATTTTAATTTTTTTAATTTTTAATTTTTAATATTTTTTTTTCAACCTGCAACCTGCAACCTGCAACCTGCAACCTGTAACCTGCGGTTTACACCGTCCGCTCCAAACATTTCCTTCTAAGACATACATCTTTCAATAATTAACATGAGAACTCTGCTGAATTTCATTGCCGTCAATCATCTTAGCAGACATCACAGTAGACTGTTCACAGTCCCTCTATTTTTTGCACTGAAATCGTACCCAGGGGAGTTTTGTCCTCTCCCCAGATTTCACTCGCCAAATAATCCAAGATGGTGGCTCCACGAGTGCGACGATTTCAGCGCAAAAAATAGAGGGACTGTGAACAGTCTAATGTCTCAGGAAACAGATTAACGTTTACTTCAATGGGTCATGTCTTGGGTTGTGATTGGTAGATCTAAATCCATTGTGTTTGTTTCTTTTATTTCATGGTTGATTGCTTGTCATAACAGTAATTATGATGACAACCAATGATTATGATTGATGGGTTGTTAACTTTGGAGTTCACGTGTTACTGAAAGGTGCAGGTAGCGCATATATAGTACAGTACGTTCACCTGCCAAGCAAGAAGCTGTGTGTCATCAGATTCAATAGCTTTCTTGTACGCCATGTGAGCCTGATCAGGTTGGTCCAGCTCTGACGCACATTTACCAAAGAACACCAAGGCAGTGTAATTGGTTTTATCAGCCTTCAACACAGTCTACAAGTATATATGGCAGCAATATGTCAATGTAAAAATGGCTTAAATGCAGACTACGGCCAGCCGCGTAGCGCCTGGAAAGCATACATAGCATTTATATTTCTTATTCTTAAAACATGAAAAAAAGGAAGAAGCGTTAGAAAAGAATTACGGCCGTAGCCACATATCCAGCTTTTTAGGGGTTACTCCAACAAAATCATTGTAATTACAGAATTCAGAACCACTTTTCAAAGATCACCTCCATCACTTTGATATGGGAATTCCCCCCCACCCCCACCCCCCACTGGGAGAAAAAAATGTTCAGAAAACAGTCAGTGGATATGCCATGGTGGATATGCAAATATCGCACCGGGGGGTTCTCCCATATAAAAGTGATGAGGGCGATCGTCGGAAATTTGAAAAGAACCCCTAAAAGGTACCAAGATCTTGTTTGGTGGGTGTGTCTCAAATCAATTTTCACCCCTAAGAGGTACCAATTCTAAGACAAAACTAGTTCCTGTGATATTTTTTCCCCGCAAAATACCCTAAAAGGTACTGGAATAACTCTAACGGTAGATATTTTAACACCCTAAGCGGTACCAAACCACGGATTTTAATCCCTAAAAGGTACGACGATCACCCCCGTCACTTTTATATGGAAGTCCCCCCTCCACTGGGATATCGCAGTTGCGTAAAACGAATATTATAATAACTTCATCGGGCATTGTGGCGTATTTTGCGGGCTAAAATGGAGAATTCAGCCACTGAGCCAATCAGAAACAAGAAAATAACGTAGCAGCCAATCAGAACTGGAAACCATTCAACTGTTCGCGCCGTTTTCTTGGAATTCAAAGCCGTTGACTCGAAGTGCTGCCATCTGCAGCTGCAAAGCTATTGTTTTTGAGCTTTATATTATCAGACTGGCTGGAAAAGCTAACGAAGAAGCAAATTTTCAGCCTTCTCAGTACAGCTAGTTGAAGAGGACTTAGAGAAACTCGAGGAAGAATCCATCCATACACGGCGGCGAATTGAATGTAAGTTTGTCTTCTTCGATCGAAACCCGCTCAGTTCGGGCAAAATATTTTATGCCAAATTGCCAGTTCAGTAATTGCATGATTAAGTTCCAACACTTCTAGATGATTATTTATTTGTTGTTGATGGAACTCTGTAATTTTTCCTTTCAAGAGAACTTTAGAGCACAGATTGTTTCGACGAATTTTGCGGACGGTTTTCTGCCAAGTTTTACAATGAAATAAACGTCGACCCGACGCCGGCAGTGTTCAAGATATCGCTTACTGTATGTCTTTGATTCCTTTTCTAAATGCCCTCTGAAATTATTATAATAGTAATATAGTTGATGTTCTTGGGCGTAAATATGTTTTTGGCCCTTCTCAGTCTCATTTTAGCCCTCGCCGAAGCGGCTTGGGCTAAAATGAGCCTGAGTCGGGCCAAAAACATATTTACGCCCGCGAACATCAACTCTATTGTTATATTAATCATCTGCCTACGTAATCAGCTGCCTTCAAAATAAGCAAAATAAAAAAAAAGGGGTATTTTTCGACTGAAGTAGTAAAGCTGCATGTACAGTTGTAAAGTAGTTATAAGCTTATGCTTTTCAGTAAAACCGCATACTAAAATGCTTCGTTCTTGTATGCGGTTTTACTGAAAAATTTAAGGCTATTTTTATTAGCTTCCAAACTTCCAGTAATTGGGCTCGACGAGCTCACATTGTCTACGATAAAATAACATAATTCATACTTTACCTTGCAGTGCTTAAGAGCCTCTTTATAATCTTTGTTTTTGATGCACTCTCGTGCATTTTTCAAGGCAGATTTCATTTCTTTCGTCGCCATCTTGAAAACATTCGCGGGCTCGGCTCTGCTGGTCATCGACAACTACGTTATGTAAGCCATCATAAAACATCCTCCTGTTTCCTGCAATATTCCCGCCAAAAATTTATCCGCAAAAACTTACTACACTTTTGAAATTAGAAATATTAGACACCGTCCGAACGTTTATCAAGTTGTGCCGCATTGGTATTGTTTCTTGAACCATTATCAAAACAACCACAGCAGAACAAAATTCGATCCAACAAAACATAAAAAATCGCCAAAACCTCAAAATATATTAAAACTCCGCAAAAAAAATTTCGTGCCACACGGACCATGGTATGCACATGTTATACAGCAAAATGCGAAAAATAGATCATTCTACTTTGCCTGGATAGAAACTTCAATTAAAGAGAATGTAATGAAGATAAAATTCTACCGTACTAGAAGAGCGAATTCCTCTTTTAGATGTATGTTGTAAAATTCACATCGCCTGAGATCAGACTCCGAGAGAAATCAGCGCGGACTGGCCGCGCTCGGCGATTTCTCTCGGAGCCTGATACACATTGCCTTGAGGGCGGGCTCGGATTCAAAAATGTTTCAGCTTATAATTTTATTTGGAAAGGATTTTGCGGCTGAACAATTTTTAGATGCATAGAAGAATACCACTCTAGACCTGAACATAACGTCATGAAACACAAAACAAGTTCTACAGTGGTCAATTGAACATGCAAAACAAGCTCCAGAACAAGTTTTAAAAATCTTTCTTTGGGAACTAACTATAAAGTCCATGGGCTTATATTCGGAATTTTACAGTATATAGCCTATACAGCCAACTCTCTGTAGCAGTCTACCTTATAGAAAGTTTCGTTACGTTAAAATAAGAGAAACTTGATTTGGTCAGGACCAGTCAACCATGTCCGCCTTAGGGAGGTGTCCGCCTTACAGTGGTGTCCGCTTTGAGAGAGTTGACTGTAGAGGAATATAACAGCTGGCGAACAACTAGGCAAAAGTGCCTCCCACACGTACACGACTTTCTCACAAGATAGTACATGAAACGCGATTTCATTAGAGGGCGGGAGCCTTCTTTTAGTACGAATTCCATGAACAAGGTATAAGCAAGACCTGGGGGGGGGGGGGGGGTACTCCCTTATATGGCCTATACGGGGACGTGCCGCTGTACAGGGTATGGTTTTTGGACTCTCTGCCCTGAACAGGGTCTATAATTTCATGCGAGTCTGTCCCAAACAGGGTCTGAACCTGTCCTAAACAGGGTATGGTTGCACGATTGTCGTCGTAAAAATATGGTTTATACAGTATTTAGAGATCGGAGACGTTTGCCGCATATCAGTCAAACGTGATTCGCTAAATTGCAACCTAAACAGGGTCCTAAAATAGAGGATGTTGTCCTACACAGGGTAGGTATTTTACGGGTTTCTATTTGTTTTTGTCCTAAACAGGGTCAGGTTTTCAAACCCTCAGTGGCACCCCTATACCCAAACATGGGTCAAATAACCTCCACCCCCCCCCCCCCCCCCCCCCCCCCTCCCGATCTGATGCGAATATTATTGTTGCTGATAGTGTTAACAAAATGATTAAGATCTTTTCTCCTAATGGCAAGTTTCTAATGAAGATAGGTGGGCCAGACACTTTTACTTATCCTATCCACTGTGTTCAGTTTGATAGATATCTCATAGTGTCAGATAATGCTGAAAATTGTATCAAAGTTTTTGACAGAAATGGAAATTTTCAGTACAAGTTTGGAAAGCTGGGTGGAGGGGACGGGGATATTAATTATCCCCGCGGTTTATTAGTGAACAAGTCAGGACACTTGATGGTCTGTGATGATCACAGAATACAAGAATTTCAACTGAATGGAAAATTTGTTGGCAAGTTTGGAACAACCGGTAGAAAGTTAGGAGAATTCAATTCTCCATGTTCTGTAGGAGTTCTCAGTAATGGCCGAATTGTTGTGTCAGACTTCAATAACCATCGTATTCAGATATTTCAGTGAAAAATGTCCGCTCTAGACAGAGAGAAGACAGATTATCTGATCATTTTGAAGTAATTTAAATTTTATTTTAGTTCTCAATTCTGTGTATAAAAGGTGACATATAAATATAGAATTTATAGAGGTAATCAAGCAATCACCTGCAAGCAATCCTATACAGTTTGCGACGTATTTTTAAAACTGAAGTATTAACTGCCTTATTCTCACTTATTTTCGCGAGTACAGATTTCGTGATTGAAACAACTGAATTCGTGAAATTTACAAGCCTATTACACAACTTCCTCCTGAAGATCTGTTTGAAGTCATCAACAAAGTTATTTTGTAAATACCTTTTGGGAACAGTTTAGCAGTCATATGTTAGAAAATTATCAGTTATGAATAGGAATATAAGTAATTTATAATGAACATTACTCTGATTTACGACTTGCTTTGAAGAGTTATTTTTGTGTAAACTAATTAATTAGCAGTATCTCTTAGCTATAGTACTATCTGCAAGTATATATATATTTTAAATTCATTTCTAGCGTTTGTTTACTGGAACTAATTATTTGGCCGTGTTAAGAATTATATTTTTTGTAAAAAAAAAACCCTGCCAGTAATAAGGGATACTAATGAATTAGCCTTTCTGATATAAAACAATTGTAATCTTCATTTACTTTGATAGTGTGAGTATAGTGTTTTATAGCGTTTATTTACTGGAACTAGTGTGTTACAGCCTTACGAATGTTATTTTTTGTTAAAAAATGTCTGTAATAAGGGATACTAGTGAATTAGCAGTTCTGATAAAAAATCCGATTATGTAATATTCATTTATTTTGATGGTGTGAATAAACTAAGTTTGAGTTAAAATAAGTGTAGTCGCTTGATGATTTGACTTGTCTCGAGGAAAAAATAGATGTTATTGAATTAGCCGTGAGGTCCGTGTTTGATCTAGTTACGTAAATTATGGCGAGGTAAATAAACTTGCAAAATAAGAACAAGTGTTTTCCCAATATGGACCGAGAATGGCTTTAAGTTCAATAAAGTTTAAAGGGATAAAGGACACTAAAGAGTGCAGTATTAAACTTACTCTCACTCATCAGGATACACTCTCATGTGGGGGACAGGGGGGCGGGAACCTGATAGTAAACAGGACAGGAGTCTGCGGGAGGTGAGAGAAGAGAGGGCGGGAACCTGATAGTAAACAGGACAGGAGTCTGCGGGAGGTGGGAGAAGAGAGGGCGGGAACCTGATAGTAAACAGGACAGGAGTCTGCGGGAGGTGGGAGAAGAGAGGGCGGGAACCTGATAGTAAACAGGACAGGAGTCTGCGGGAGGTGAGAGAAGAGAGGGCGGGAACCTGATAGTAAACAGGACAGGAGTCTGCGGGAGGTGAGAGAAGAGAGGGCGGGAACCTGATAGTAAACAGGACAGGAGTCTGCGGGAGGTGAGAGAAGAGAGGGCGGGAACCTGATAGTAAACAGGACAGGAGTCTGCGGGAGGTGGGAGAAGAGAGGGCGGGAACCTGATAGTAAACAGGACAGGAGTCTGCGGGAGGTGAGAGAAGAGAGGGCGGGAACCTGATAGTAAACAGGACAGGAGTCTGCGGGAGGTGGGAGAAGAGAGGGCGGGAACCTGATAGTAAACAGGACAGGAGTCTGCGGGAGGTGGGAGAAGAGAGGGCGGGAACCTGATAGTAAACAGGACAGGAGTCTGCGGGAGGTGAGAGAAGAGAGGGCGGGAACCTGATAGTAAACAGGACAGGAGTCTGCGGGAGGTGAGAGAAGAGAGGGCGGGAACCTGATAGTAAACAGGACAGGAGTCTGCGGGAGGTGAGAGAAGAGAGGGCGGGAACCTGATAGTAAACAGGACAGGAGTCTGCGGGAGGTGAGAGAAGAGAGGGCGGGAACATGATAGTAAACAGGACAGGAGTCTGCGGGAGGTGAGAGAAGAGAGGGCGGGAACCTGATAGTAAACAGGACAGGAGTCTGCGGGAGGTGAGAGAAGAGAGGGCGGGAACATGATAGTAAACAGGACAGGAGTCTGCGGGAGGTGAGAGAAGAGTGGGCGGGAACCTGATAGTAAACAGGACAGGAGTCTGCGGGAGGTGGGAGAAGAGTGGGCGGGAACCTGATAGTAAACAGGACAGGAGTCTGCGGGAGGTGAGAGAAGAGAGGGCGGGAACCTGATAGTAAACAGGACAGGAGTCTGCGGGAGGTGAGAGAAGAGAGGGCGGGAACCTGATAGTAAACAGGACAGGAGTCTGCGGGAGGTGAGAGAAGAGAGGGCGGGAACCTGATAGTAAACAGGACAGGAGTCTGCGGGAGGTGAGAGAAGAGTGGGCGGGAAGCGGGATTCGGAACCGGGTACAAATTTTCGCAACATTACGTAATATTTCGCAATAGAAAATGAACAAAGTGGCGGTGGCCGTAAGTGGCCGTAACCGGGAGTACAAGGTACGGGGAGCGGCTATAAATGGCGGATCAAACCACAACAAAAGTCGGACTAGAATTTTCTTATCGACGGGCGTGGTCAAAGAGTACACGACAGATAATGTCATCTGCTTGTCATGAAAATTTGAGCATGTTCAAATGCGATGGGATCAGATTTCCCCCCAGAGAGGGGGACTCCCCCTAGATATAAAAGTGGCTTGCTATAATCCTATGAGGATTATAGCGCAAAAGAGATGTACCACGTGGCCAGTAGCGTATGACCTACAATAAAGATGATGCAATACCTGTGTATTTACTGAGAGCAGTTCCCGATTGTAACACAGCTTTTCTGTATTCAGGATGAAGATGAGAGAGAGTGGATACTGGTTTTCCTTTGAGTATCACGTGGTTCTCAGGTGGCTTGTTTGGCACAAGGCTCGAGCACACCCAGTGAGCATAGCCAATGCTTCCTTCAACCTGTCATGAAAACAACTATTATGTTACCAAACAGGTTCCGTCACTCAGTCAGCTACCTCACTTGGCTTTGTAGACTGCTTGCAGTACCCCTTTTCTCCCCCGGGGCGCCACACGGCCACGCGGATAGCCCTGGGAACGAGGTTGCGCCGCAGGACACTCAACCTAAACCTCAATCGTATCGCTGATTGACAGGAGACCACAGGAAATTGGTGTGTAAAGAAACTTTGCTTCTTTGCAAAGCGGCTCAAAAGCACGTTGATCTCTCTCGGTTAGTGGGGACAAGCGCTTTTCCGCTTTTTCACTCGTCCCCCCACTGACCGAGAGCCCTTGTGCATGTAGGATCCCCTGTATAGCACTGACGGGATGTTCGTTTGTATGTAACAAGGGGAGTACACGTAATAGTAATCAGAAATCAGAGAAATCAGCGAGTTTTGGAGAATAGGGCATCATTCACCGGGAAACGTCATTGGTATGAAGAATTTAGTCTAGAATAGGAATTGATACTCGGTATTGACAGAATCTTATATAACAAATCATTACCAGGTGATCAAAGTGATTAATTACGGACTTTCATAATACCTTATTCTCACTAATTTTCGCGATGCAGCAAAAAAAGCGAAAATAAAGACGATATTTTCGTAAAATTCTAAAGCCTTTGAGCCTTTTTTCTCAGAAATCGCGAAAATAAAGCTTCGCGAAATACGGATCTGTTGATTTACGTTTACACGCGAAAATGAGTGAGAATAAGGTAGAAAGAGTTTCTGGAAAAGGTCGAGTCTGGAATAGAGCAGGGATTTTTGGTGTCTAGTCTAGAATAGGGATGCAAAATGCAGGTGAACACGGTCTGGTATAGGGTAAGTGTTTCAGAGTCCCAGCGGCACATCACCACCCAAAACGTCGTAGAGTAATCCCGGAGTATAGGCTTGGATAAATTCTGCTCGTAAAATGGCTTATTCTGCCATTATTGACCTTATCAAGCTCATTCTTACCATGAACATTTTCGAATTCAATAACAACCACTACCTCCAAACACACGACACAGCTATGGGTGCACGTATGGCTCATTCATACGCTAATCTATTCCTCGCTAAGCTTGAGACCGACGCACTCAAACATGCACCACATCAGCCACATACTTGGTGGCGTTTCATCGACGACATTTTAATGATATGGACTCACACTGAAGGCGAGCTGCTTGCCTTCATCTCTTGGCTAACAGCCTTCATCCCACCAACCATCAAATTTACCTCGTCCCATTCATCCACATCTATCCCATTTCTTGACGTCAAGGTCCTTCTCAACAATGGTGAGATTACAACAGATCTCTATACTAAGCCTACGGATAAACATCAGTACCTCTTACACTCTTCAGTCATGTCACCCCATACATACCAAACGAGCCATTCCATTCAGCCTCGCCCTCAGACGCATATGTTCTTCCGACGAGACCTTCACATTACGTACTAATAAACTTATACAATACCTCAACTACCATGGATACAATCTCTCTTTTCTCAAATACGAGATACAACACCTTTGGTGTTCACACCATCACACGTATCGAGGCACTCCAACCCATTGTTACCACATCTGACCCACCCAGTCGTGTTCCTTTTGTTATCACATACAACCCTGCCCTTCGCTCCATACCATCTATCATTCATAAACATTTCAACATTCTCTCTTCTTCCCAACGTTGCATTAATGTCTTTAAGTCTACACCTTGTTGCCTTTCGACGCACTGACAACCTTAACAACATATTAGTTAGATCCAAATTAAGTACTATCACACACACCAACCTTCCCAAGGTATCCTTCAGATGCGGTAACAACTGTGTTACTTGCAACTACATCACTGACGGGCGTACCCACTACACATTTTCCACTACCGGGGAAACCAGACCTATCACCCATTACATTGACTGCAACTCTAAAATCTCTACATGGTACACACACAAAAAAAACACTGCCGACGTTGCAACAAACAGTACATAGGCGAGACAAAACGACGACTTAAAGATCGTTTTAACGCCGGAACACCGACGACCAGTTGACAGACCCACCCCTTCCTCTAGACCTACTGCAGTTTCAGATCACATTATTCCCGACAATCATTCACCCACCGACATAGAACTTATCCCATTAGAACTCATACATTCATCTCGTGACGCTGTACGCAAAGCTCGAGTGGCGCACTCAAACCCTTGAACACAAGGATATCAACAGGCGTGAAGAACTATAAACAATGCATTTAGCTTTCATGCCATATCATTGAGAACCATCCGCCTCTGTTTGAGATGAACCTGTCGAACGCACTTTCTTAATCTGTGATTACTACTAGTATTTACTTTTGTTTCTCATATATTTGTATTGTAGCGATTTTTTGCCTGTAATCTTATATTCTTTTGTTTCTCAATTATTTGAATAGACCAATTTCGATATATTAAAATTCTAACTTGGCTCCGAGGCTTAGGGGAACAAAACAAAAGAAATCGAAAAGAAATCACATCGAGGTTGAGGGATGAATAAATCATTTCTTTTGTTTTATTCCCCTAAGCCTCGGAGCCAAGTTAGAATTTTAATATATCGAAATTGGCCTATTGTAACGTTTTTTACTTGTAATCTTATATTCTTTTGTCTCTTGGTGTTTAAAATTGTAACGTTTTTTTTCTTGGAGTTAGTTCCCTGAAGAAGTCAGGCCGTGCCTGACGAAATATTGGAAAATATATTCACATTCACCCTTTCTTTGTTGTATTTTCATTTTTATCAGGTTATCAATGACCGACACGATTTGTACATTTGCAGCGCACGGCTTGAAGTGCTTTACCTGCATCAGTTACGAGAGTTTGGATGACTGCGAGAAGGACCAAATGGTCCAGGAATGCCCGTCATATTACACACGCTGTATCAACATGACCCTGATATTACCACCCTCTACAGGCTTTGAAACCAAGCAGTTTGCGAGAGGTTGCAGCCCAGTAAACGTGTGCAATTACGCCAAACAAGGCTTCGAATCGTGCAAGTCATTTACAAGTTTGGACCTCCAGGGACAAAACGTCACATGTGACGTATCCTGCTGCACCAATGACCTCTGTAACGAGTCTGCAGTACCGGTGGTCAGCATCGTCATGCTGGTAGCATGCGCCTTGTGGGCTTTAGTTCGTTAGGTCACGTGGTACCAACGCTTTCAGTTCTGTTTTGGTTGTTTAAGGGGACAGTCATATTTTATAGATAAAATTGTCAGTGTAGTGATATAAATAAACCAAGTACTCAAAGATTTCCTTGATTTTCTATAACGTTTCACAGAGTATCTAAAATAGACCATTTATTTTTATTCTTTGGGCGCAGCCATCTTGGATGTGAGTGAAGTTTTCTGGTAACGTTACTTTTATTTTTTCACCAAATAAGGAGCCGTGTTACGTCATCAAGTCCAAGATGGCGGCGCCCATGATAGAACTGATGATCCCGGGAGACGATCACTCACTTGTGTACAATTAAACATTTTAAATGAATACATTTAAAAATAAAGATTTTGAGGGAAAGATGTTTTAACAACTTTCTTTAATATTCAACCCCTGGCTGAAGGTTCTGTTGTGTAAACCTATGTAATTTTGAATAACTTTAAGCCTCTATTTCCATTACATTTTTTTGCGTAAACATTTCTAAATTAGTTAATTGGTAGATGTTCTCATTAGTATTCCTTCAATGAATTCCAAAATAAATGTTCTGACGGATTCACGTGGATACATCTCTCAATTAAACGTTTTTTTAGCAGTCACCGACAAGTCTCCATTCTTTGCAATTTGATAATAAAACAAATCCAGTCTGCTGTTACCATCAAACTTGGCTTTAGACAAAACACCCTGTAAAAGACACAGATTCAGCTGGTCAAAATCGGATGTTACTAAATCCAGTAACGAGGAACGGGGAAAGAGGAAAGGGGGAACGAGGAACGGGGAACGGGGCTAATCCTATCCCTGACTAGAGAGCCTGTTCAAAGGCTAACACGTGTATGACGTTTAAACGTTACGTACCATGGCGGCGGGCAGATCGTTTTTCTTCAAATGAAGTAAGAGTAGCCAGTACTGAGCTATGGCCGAGCCTCCTGTGTCTGAGTCTATCACATGTTGGAATGCTCGTCTTGATGCCCTGCAGACAAAAAAAAACATTGAACACACTTAGAATCCACAGGCGGCAGTACGAACAGAGGAAGAACTCAAAAGTAATGTAAGAGAAAAATAGTCGAAACTATGTGCGGACACTCTCGTAAGCGGACAGCTCGACTTTCGGCCGCCTTGGCAAAACCACATTTGAACTCTAGCTCATACAAACTCTGTATTTACACATTCCCGTAAGCGGCCAGCTCCAGTTGCGGACACATTTTCTGCTTCCCGAGGGTGTCCGCTTGCGGGAGCTTCGACTGTAGTTTCATTTGCCGTCGATACTCGCGATAAAACTCGACCCATGCTTGTGCAGCGACGCAATGGAGTGATGAGACCTACCTAGTATTATCTTGAAGATAATATACAATCCCGTGAATAAGATAAGCAGCTGAAAAACCAGACTTCAACTTGAAGACCTGCGATTAAATCACATAACAAGTACACAGTGAAATGATGAAAAAATCCGCTAACCCAAATAGTCTTTACAGTTCAACTACTGTAACCGAGGCCACTTAGACAATCAAAACCAATCACATATTGCAGAGCAGAATAAAGAATTTCAACTTAATTCATAGTTGAAACAACGTCAAACGCAACCTAATCCTGTCGTACCATGCAGGTGGATAAAATCAACTTTTTGTAAGTGGTACTCGATTAGCCCCCCCCCCCACCCCCCTCTCCCTCCCCGCCTTTTTTGGCAGGGGCTTCGCGGTAAAGGCCCTGGGGACGAGGTTAAACCCGAATGCCCGTTGGAACATGTATTACACTAAAAACTGATTGGCTCAAACAACTGAAGTTTGAACTCTTTCTTTCCATTCTGTAACGTGGTTTGGAGTTTCGTTGTCTTAAGGCGGGGGTACACCTGAATGCCATTTTTCCGCCACTTAACATGGGTTTAATGGAAATATCTCGTTCACGTTTCAAGCAATCCAAAAACTATTAGCTCATTACACGAATTTATGTTATGGGCATTAGGGTGTTTTTGAAAATTTTTTGGTGATTTTTGGGTATGTTTGGGAGGAAACAGTTTTTCTCAAAGGAGTTGTAAAATTTAGGGAAATAAGAAATATTGAAGATTTGATGTAGTTTTAAAATTAGAATTTGAAGGTAAAAATTAGTAGATTGACATCAACGACAGTTGATATTAAACCACGCAAGAGCACCCGCGTGGGTATCAACTGTCTGTTGGTGTTCCAAAAATCTTTTTTTTTCTTCTATCCCTCCTTTAAACCTCCTAAAATTTCATTGAAATTCACGTGTACCCCCGCCTTAAGTGGCCCCGGTTATAGAAGTCGCACTGGTTTACCGGTTGACATATACCTCATTAGATGCTTCAAGTGAAAGATTGATCCACCGATCACGGTCAGCGGACTCTGACTGCGAGGAGAAAAAATGTAAACCAAGCTTACAAACAAGTACATGTGAAACGTTCAGTTACGGTACTCCAGGATCGGGGGGGGGGGGGGGGGGGGGTGGGGGGGGGGAAATCACCTGAAATTCCTACGAGTTAGGGAGGGGAGTGGACAAAAAAGTTGGAGTAACCTTGTGATGGTTCAAATAGCCTTCCCAGGGAAGAATGAAATATTTCTTATCAACATGAAAGTATGGATATCACATGTTTGCTGTAATATATGGATAGCTCAAGTGGCACTACTAACGCGGTGTGTAGTTTTGAAATCCTTCAACTGCCTCGTAAAATTCTATGCTAAACTCGTTTACCACACATACATACCTGTGCTAAGCGTACAGCTAACATTGCCAATCTTATGAGAGGAACAACTCGCCAACTTTGTGCCCTGAAACAGAGCAGTCAAGTGTTTTGATGACCAGTCATGCATAGTCCAAAATTCCCGTTATCGTTAATTCGCTACAATTTTTCTTGAGAAATTTGTTTCAAAGTCACAACGTTGTTTCTAGCATGGGTTGATCAAGTCCTTCATTCTCAAAATCTGCCTACCATTCAGTATAAAAAGGCAAAGATAAGTTAGGAATTAATCGTTCTGACTACATAAACATTTACCGAGTTTTGACGTTTTGTTTTTTTGCAAGCTAAACCGTAAAGAGGTCGTGTAGCACTTGAAAAGTTTCATATTCCAATAAAAAAATACCGCGAACACGTCACAAGAATACGTCATGTTGCTTAGCAACTTCTATGACGAAAGCCGTGGAGGCGGGAATTGATGTCGCGCCTAACCAGTCTCAAAAGACCGCTGTGCATTTTGATGCAAGTAGAGCGACAAACCACTGAAATTCTCCGTATGATATGGGAAGACTAAGCACCAGCTTTACAAGGAAGTCTGGGATCGTATGGGTAACTGACATGAGCTATGATTGGTCAATAGTTGCCTTTGCCGGGAAACTATTGACCAATTCAAGCCATGTCATTTGCCCAAACGATCCCAGGAATTCTAGTGCTGAAAGCAGGTGCTCAGTCTTCCCAAAGTTTCCGGAATGAAGAATGTGCTCTGCTCTGATTTGTAGTCGAGTCGATGACACCAAAGCCTTTCTGTCGCCGTAGTTCAGTACTTTTATGACAACTCTGTTGTTTTCCTTTCTTTTATAATTTTAGTCCCGTTTTATCTGAATATCGCATAAAAGTAAAGGTTGGAATATTACACTTGATTTTGTTAATCCTCGTCAATCAGAAGAAATCAGAGGCATTTATAATCAATTTGCGTTCTTACTTGCTGTCCATTCCTGCCTGCAGACATTGACGATAGCAAAGCTCTGCTGCCATTGGCGAACCCTGATTGGCTTGAACGTCTGCTAAAACCTGTCAAACCCGTTTGAATGAGAACACAGACAAGCAAATGAACTTGATTAATATCCTTAATTATATAATTCACTGTGTAAAAAACTCGCGCCGTGATTGGTTTAGAACTGTTATCTATTAGAGTACAGACGCACGAATGACGTCACGACGGCGGGGAAAACGCGCGGGCGCCCTGCCTGCTCAAACAATCTTTCGCTCAAAACAGAGAAATATTTTCGTCAAACTGGAAATATTCCGTAGGAAATTCAATGTAGTTAAATTGATACGAATTTTAAATCGGCTGTTCAAGCTTGGCTAGAACTTGGAGGAAAATATGATGGTCTTTTAGCTCATAATTTGTGAACAGAATCCGAGAAATTTAGCGGGATTATCGTTCGCCGTTTATAAGCGACTTGCAACGGGATTTGGACTGGAATAATTCAGATTGGTTTTCCTCATATCAGGACGGAATAGAGGTTAGTTCTCTAAATATTTTGCTTTTCGAAACATTTGCTGAGTTGAGCTGTAGTTTATTTAAAGCCGTTTAGCTTTCACAAAGTTTTATTTGAGTGTATGGAAACACTGTGGCCTAAACTCGATGTTTGTTGACATAATTTTTATCGGCTTATTTAGCGTACAATCAAGTGAAAATCCGAAGCGAATATCTCCAAAATTATATAAAACAAATAGATTCCATGTTGCCGTGGGTCTGTTCAGTAATAGATCACAGAAGACGTCAAAATGTGGTAAGAACATCAGTGACCAACTCGCCGCAGCGGCTCGTTGGCCACTTTTTGTTCTTACCACATTTTGACGTCATCTGTGATCTATTGTAACAATAGAGTGTTTCTGTCGAGGAACTATCGGCTGATAGTTGCCCGCGGAAATTTTATGTTTCTAAAAAACAAATATTAGCCCGAGAACGAAGTTCGAGGGCTAATATGCTAGTTTTTTTAGAACATAAAATTTCCAAGGGCAACTATCAGACCGATAGTTCCGAGACAAAAACACTCTATTGTCGTTATTGTTCACCACTAAATTTTCCGCGCGGCGACCTAAAAACTGAAAACGACATGAATTTATTTATTTCGATTTCTAATTACACACTGCAACGCTTGGAGCTTCAAAAATAGTTTTGCATTTCAACTTTTGTCTCGTAAATACGTACAAAACTTTAGGTTAAACTTCGGTATTACTTTTTCAAAAGTTATAAATCGACTGAGTGATTTTTCAGTTCCATCTAAATGAAGTATGATTTGTATGAAAAACGGCGGCAAAAACTGGCGCGGGTCGCCAAGTTGAATCAAAAGAAAGCTGGACAAAAAGTTTTCTTCTTCGGATTATTTCTTCGCTCAATCTCTTCTAAAGTTTCATATATTCTGGAAAATTGTGCAAATGATTTAACACAAAATGAGAAGATCTGAAATAATTGTGGAGTTGAACATTATGTTCATTTTACAAGTCAAACGGACAACTGAACGGAGTCGACGATTTCACTTGTTTACGTCGGGCAAACGAACTGCCGTATTTAAGCTTCATAACCGATATTTATTGTGCTGATTCAAGCTGGAATTGACAAGCCTCTTGGAAATACAAGGTAACAATACCGAATAGGCTAAGCTTAAACTTGTGGTGTAAACAGGCTGTCATTTTTTGGACGAATTTGTGTCGGTTTACCGATCTTTCCGTAAATTGTTTAGTGCTCTTTCATTCGCATTTATTACAGGAATTTGCCATTAAATATTTCGTTCCAAACTTCGTGCATGCTCATATTTTTCACTAGTAATTTCTCACTATTTTTTAAATTTATTCTTTCAACTGTTTAGTTCAAAACTGCACAAAACGGTTGTTTTTCGCTCGGCGCGGGTACTATCGATCCGGGGTTTTTTGCCGACGGGCACTATTACCTGGACAGTGTCTCTCCGCGGATGAACACTATCACGTCACGTGTTCGATTTAAGCCAATCAGAATCAAAGAAAATTTAGTGGTGAACTATAATACTGAACAGACGCACGGCAACATGGAATCTATTAGGTAAATACACGTTCAATATTTCCACTCACAAGAAGATGGGAAGTAAGTAGTACTCAGGCTATTACCTGCCAGGCATTCCGGTGAATGAGCTAGGGCTCGATAGCAAAGATGTTTGCAGCAAGTTTAGTCCAATTTGTACAGGTTCTCCGCTGGCAGTAACACCTGAGCTTTCAAGAAGTGCAGTTGAGCGGAGATTTGCGGAATCGAGCTGTACACAGATAACGAACTGTAAGAGAAATAAACCATAGTAACAGACGCAAGAATTAATTGCTAAAATAGCAACACGATGGACCATGGAATCAAAAAAACAGAATTGCCTCTGGTTGTATAGGGCGGTTTTCAACTGAGTGTAGTAAAACCAAAACTAAAGGAATAACTTTGATCAGTCACAACAGACGACAATAAAACAAGGAACCAGTCAGAACTCGAAGCAAATACATGTAACCAGCGCAAAGCGCGGGAAAACGCGTGCGACGAAGCCACAATTGGTTTTACTTTGGCATCTGATTGGTAAAGAAAATGGCGCGAGTTTTTCAAAACCAATCAGAGTGCGTAGTAACGCAAAACCAAAGCACGCTCAATTGAAAACCGCTCTTTCCATGCAATCGAGTATGTTTAGCGTAAGATTCTTGCATCGTGTTTTGGGGCAAATGAAGTTCAAGGACTTTCTTTAAAAATTTAAGGACTCTTCAAGACAGTGCGGACCTTGTGTGTTAGTAATTCGCTGATTTACAGGGACGCGGTAATTCCTCGTCCTTGTTGCCGCGTGACTACCCGCGAATCCACAGCGGTAGGACGAATTCAAAACAAACACATCATGGACGAATGTGACTTCATGGGAAGAAATCAAACAGTGGCGGTGATAGTAACGAACCAAACTATCGACAATGTTCGACTAACTGCTCAACGAAAACGTTCACGAAAATTACGGACTGCTAATGTTATGTTGATAAGTATATTTGGAAGCTGAAATTCAAATAGGCCCTTATGCATGACTACGTCATTGACTCACAATTCACCACCAAGCCTCGTTTACACGAAATTTTTCTCAACCTCTGACACGTACATACTGTTTACACGTGGGTATTCTTTTTGGGAATTTGTTCATGATAAAATGTACAAGTCCAGACTTCGAAAGCCAAGCTTGGAGTGCAATTTATAGCTAGTCTGATGTGAATATGCATAAGGGCTATTGTGGAAGCTTTGATTAACACAATGGAATAATGTGGATTTTATTTCACATTTAATAACAAAACAGGTCATTTGAGAAAAAAATATATTACCCTGACTTACAACCAAATTCTCCGACGGCGAATTATAGAAAATGTATAGTACTATAAAATAATAATAATAATAATAATTTTGATTCTTATAACCTACCTGGTCAACATGTTTAGCAGCTTCCTGATGCAGTCCAGAATACAGTAAGCAGTAGCCACGGTGAATAATGGCCCAGGACTGGAGGGTCTCCAGATGACTGGTCCGTGCTTCAACAAGGGCTAGCAGCTGATGCTCCGATAGGGACTTGACTTTCTCTTGTGAAGCTATAGCAGAAAATGTTCAAGCTATCAGAATATCGTGTGGAAATGGAAATATAAAACCGGCATGGCTGGAATATTGACTTTTCTGAGGCTCAGATATGCTTTCCAGTGGGAACAAGTGCACAGAAGGAACAAGTGCCTAAGGGGAACAAGTGCCCAGGGGAACAAGCGCCCGGGAACAATTGCCCAGGGGGAACAAGTGCCTGGAGAGTTTACGATTCTTAGAAACGAATCAGGCAAATCGTCACGAGTACTGCATTGCCTTTTTAACGAAACACACGCTACAAAACATTGTAAAATAAAGGGTAAAGTCGAACTGCAGCTACTAACAACAGCCACCTCTCAGTTTGCAACGGCCAGGACCGTGCGCAACCAATCCATAAATACTTTGCTCTTATTGAAACCAGGATTTTTCGTCCCGACCGTGCGCCAATCTGAAAATCAGTTTTAGTATCTCATACCTGCAGACTCTACAAACTGAGAGATCCTGGTGCCAAGACCGTTCTTTTCTGTTCCCAGTCCTTCGCGACTAGTGGATATATTGTGAGCTGTTACAGACGCTGCAAGAACTGCCCAGCTGGTCACGTGATCAGGATGCGCATGAACAGCCTTCTGGGATGCTATGAGACCTGACCGAGTTCTGTTGGTTACGCTCTTGAGGCTGGGTTTTCTGATGTGATTACGTAAGGCTCCTGAGCCCACAATACCGGCGGGGTGAATGCGGGATTGTGCTGTTGAAGAACAAATGGATCAAGCTTCTATTAAACAATGCAATGTTTCCCATATCTTTCATGTTCTTAAAAGTAGAGTCAAGTTACTTTGAAACAATATAATTTACGTTTTAAGGCAATAATGCATCTAAATCAATGCTAAAAAAATCAGCTACTTCTTCTAAAGCCCGGGCTAAGCGAGAACGAGTCGCCGAGAGTTGAATTGTACAAGAGTTTTCTACAACACTCATCGACTATCGTCAGACGTGGGCCAAACGAGAGAAAACTCTCGACGGCTCTCAAGAAAAGTTTGAGCAGGTTCAAATTCAATGAGAGCGCACGAGAGTCGCCGAGAGTGCATGAGAGTTTCAGGCCAAACGAGAGCGAAAGTTTGAACTCTTGTCAACTCGTTCATGTTTCAGTGGCCCAGGCGGCTTTAAACTAACCTCTGATGAATGACTCCCTCCAAGTCTCGCAGAAGACTCAGAACAGCAAGCAGCGGCCTACAGAAACAGAATATTCCCAGAGAGTAAAGAATATATAATTTCTCCTTACAAAATGAACTCACTGCCAAACAGAATAGTGACGAGAATAAAGATAATAATCAACTGAGGGATGTTGTATTGATGTATCACCAAACTCTCAGAAGCTATATTAAAATAAATGTATCGCAATGAGCGAGGAGAATTCGTATTTTGAGCTTAAGAACAAAAGGGTTCACTTGTGGGTAAACGTATATCTAACTGGATTTATAAAAACATGGTCGCAGAAAATTGCACCATTTTGACGCTTTTTGGTTTTTCTCGTTCAGAAACTATCTCCAAAGTAGAGGATACAATAAGATCAGGTATGCCAGTTCTTTTTTCTCTCTTCCCTCTCTTCTTTCTCCTTTTCGCTCTTCTTTGGTGTGATTTCAAGCCTTATTGGAGTGATAAAACAAGGCTTTGGCGTAGTTGCAGAGAAAATGCTGAAATTTTCTTGAGCCAAGGGGACAAGTATTGTAACACTATGTCAAACACTGTGTCAAACTGTAGTTACCTCTTGTTCGTCAGGACAGGCTTGTAACAGATAGGAAGCCAACTGACTCCACAATAAACTGCTTGCTGGATTACTGTAACGGGATAAACAAACAATATATTCTTGCGTTCTGTATCAGTTATCGGTATAGAGTGGATATTATATGTGTGGATAACCGAAATCTTTCAAATGATTCCAAAGATGGCCCGAAGATCTTCAGAATACTTCAGAGGATTTCCGAAACGGCCCGACGTTCTCCGAAGATGCCACGGAAAATTCCAATGACCTCCAAGAACCCCAAAGGGTGCAAGGAAATAGTGTGTGTACCAAATTAAAGCAAAATGACAGTCCAAAACGTTCTTGTAATAGAATAAGACGAACTTCAATTTTAAAGATAAACAGCGCATGTGATGAAAATCTTACCGATGGATTTCTTTCATGATATGACTTCGTCCAAGTTTCTGATTTCCCTGTAACAAGACAATAACAGCTGCATTAGGGCAAACAGTATGGCCTAATGGCCACCATTAGCACGGCTCGAGTGGTCTGGGTTCGAGCGCTGGCCGGGGTCACTGTGTTGTGTTCTTGGGCAAGACACTTTTACTCTAACAGTGTCTCCATCCACCCAGGAGTATAAATGGGTAACATTCTGGGGTAACCTGCGATGGACTAGCATCCCATTCAGGGAGAGTAGCAATACTCCTGGTCGGCTTCATCTTACGGAAACCGGATAAGCTCCGGCAGTGTGGGCCAGTTTGGCCAGAGTGCGGCTTTACCTTTACCAAGGGCAAACCCTAAAAAATACTTTTCCTTATTTACGAATCATCCTTATAACGACAAGATGACATGACAACTTTCAATGTGTTCGCCGATAATTTAACGACGATTTACCGAAAAGGCCACTCTCTAACATGACTGTTTGTTAAAGAAAAGGTTGGGACAGTTTCGTATTCGTTACGGAAAAGTTACCAGTTTTCATATACCTGTAGGGCGTAAAACCTTGAATACAGATAACAGATATCGCCTGTTAAACCATCGCTCCCTGCAAGACAAGTCACAACACAAAAAACAAGTGGTGAGTATTGGACAACCCTCCAAAAGTGTGTGTCGAAAGTAATCCGGAATTGCTTTGGTTTTGCTATACTACGCTCTGAGATTGACTTAAAAATCTCGCGCCACCTTCTCAATCAGATGCAAGACCTAAACCAATCGCGACTTGGTCGCACGCGTTTTCGCGCGCTTAGCGCCGGTGACGTGTTTGTTTCGAGTTCTCATTGGTTTATTGTGTCGTTAACGTTTGTTGTGACAGGCCATTGTAAAATTTTGCTTTGGTTTTGGTTTACGACAACCGGCAATTGAAAACCGCTCTAATACCTGCTTAGTAAAATGTGCGCTGCTACGTTAATTACAATTCTTGCTATTGCTATTTCCTGATCAGTAAGTCGACATTCATAACCCTGCCACATTCGACCAGATTACTGAGAAGACCACGTGGTTATACTCGGTACTCGGTGTGTAAGAAGACAACAATTTTAAGTCGAGTAGCTGTTAGAAGCTGGCTTACGTGGTACCAGTGAGCAATTTATTACGAACAAGGAAAACATACAGATGATTTCTGGTATCCATCGTTTAATAAGCTAAATATAGAACGAGGAATACAAAACTGTGTTAAATTATCTCATTTCACTTATTCACGGATGGCGCATCTGAAAAAATTGGCAAGTTCGTCGTCGCAATCCGTCTTAGTCTTCTTCATCCTCAACCAACCTTGTTCCTGTTGGTTTATTATCACCTATTTGGTGTTTTTCTACTTTAGTAAACTATTATTTTGAAGCTTTCTTCAATTTGAAAGTGATTTTGCTCTTCGCAAAAATTACCTAAAAACTTGAATTTCCGCCTTTGTACCGCGTAACCGGCTCAGTAGGCAGCATAAAGTGCGAACGGCAAGGCTATTCTGCAGTTAAGCCCCTATAAACTTTCCTTCCTGTTCCACTATCTGACGCCCTTTTCATAACCCCAAGTCGTTCTCTATTTAATCTCACCATTCTTCCGTTTCATAAGTTCGCCAAGAGCTGCTCCGGCCAAAGTAGCATCACCGCTGACCAGCCCGAGGGCACAGAGTGCCATGAGCCCGCGGTCACAAGCGGGTTGTAACTGAGAACTGTAAGAGAAAAAAAAATTCAATCATACTCATACAAGTGCTTTTATAAACTTCCGACCAAAGTACATTTAGATCAATTGAAATACCTTTACGAAAAAAGACCTTAAAGGAGAAGGTCACTCCAAAAAGCGACATTCCGCGCAACCTGTATTATTGGCGCAGAGCGCTGTGATTCCCGCCAATACAGGTTGCACGGAATGACGTCACGATTAGGCGGCCAGGTTGCTGAGCAGTCTTCAAAATGGCGGCTTTCGTAGTCGAATTTTTCGACACTTTGAAGGGAAATTTCGCGAGGTTATGAGGATCTTTGGAACTTCAAACTACGGTCAGTAATTCATCTTTTTTTTATTTTTTATTGCAACACAAAAAAATACTACTTACAATACTAATACCTACACTTACGCTAAGTAATTCATCTTCATATTTACTTTTTAATGGTAGTGAAAAAATGCGCTTCTGGAGTGACCTTCTTAAGACTTTTTTTTTCCCCAAAACAATACTACGTTCTAAGAAAAACACATTTTTTTTCTCGCCTTTTAAAAAGCATTGCTTTTTGCTCCTTCTTTGTCATTCAATGTGTATCCCAGCATGCCATGGCGGTTAGAACACATGACCTGCCAGCGTCTGTATCAGCCAATTGAAATGCTTGTTCATATGCTGAAGGTGAAAAAGAGCGAACATGCATACATTGCTAATCAAGAGAGGCAGAGTTAAGTAACAAACATCAACTGGAAATACAAGCGAATTTAACACTTTCACTCCTAGAGTCAAATCTCGACTCCATTATTTTAATAATTGGCCATGGTTAAGTCTGTGGAACGAAACCCTAGTGTGTGACCATTCATATGAAAGCTATTGAGCAGTACTTTTATACGGTACTGTACAAGTTAAATTTTCATGCGGTACTGGTTATAATAAATTGAAGTGTACTTGGGTCACTCAAAAAGAGTTCAAAGAGTTCAATAGAATCGAGAGATTGGTTACCTTGATAGCTATCTTTTAACTGGCCTCCATGAACAGTGACAAGCGAGCCCACATACGTCATGAAACATGGTCAGTGGCTTCACAGCTTGGTACCGCGCTACTGCGTCCTTGTAACGACCCAGTGAGCTGATGACAACAAAAATACAACAGCTCAAAGGTTTTATTCCACTTTCTGGTATCTTTATGAGTACAGTTGAACCTCTATAATACGGCCACCGAAGGGACGTAGCAAAGTTTCCGTATTAGAGAGGCCGGTTCGTATTATAGATTTTAAAGGCTCTACTGACGATAAGAAATGTCGAAGATAAATGGCGATAAGATGTCGATAAACTGATTGGAAACAAATGCTACTTTTATTGTATGGACAATGGGACAATAAATTAACTTTGATCTGTAATCACAAACAGGAAATTGTATTAAATACGAACTGTTATCACTGGAGTGTCCGTAATAAAGAGGTTGAATTTAAATGAATTTGCTCTCTGGGGCCGATATTTAGTGTCCCTTGTCCGTATTAGAGAGGGTCCGTATTATAGAGGTTTTCTTTATGAGAATATACGGGCATTTTGCCGGGACCAAGGGAACTGTCCGTAATACAGAGGTGTCCGTATTAGAGAAGTGTCCGTAAAAGAGGTTCGACTGTAAATACCTAGTTAAAATAGTTGACACATATCACTATTCCACCACACTAAACAAGGCATTCTGATCTTTAACTCAACAAGTAACTAACATGTAAACTGGGTAACTCACCAAAGCACTCTGGCATGGCGGTTAACAAGCACAGTATTCAAATGCTGTTGTTGGTCCTCGGTTCCATTTTCCTGAAGAAGCTTGATTGCACTACAGAAAAAACACAACAAACAAGACAAACACTTGGGTAAGGCAGGTTTTGGAGGAAGGTTTAACACCATGTGTAGACACCACATTGGTGGGAGACGCGGTGGGCTGATGGTTAACGCGTTGGACTCCGCACCGAGCACTGGCTGAGGCCACTGAGTTGTGTTCATGGCCAAGACATTACACTCTCACACTGCCTTTATCCACCCAGGAGTATATATTGATACCGGCGAATTGTCAGGGCAACCTGACACAAATGCTGGGGTTACCTTCCATTAGACTGCGAGCAGTCGTTTCGCTAAAGATCGCCGCTCGCATATCGTACTATTCTCGCGCGCTCCGCGCCTCACGATCTATAGAGAAAAATAGAGACTGCTCGCAGTCTACTTTCGATGGGCTATAGCCTCCCATCCAGGAGAGTAGTGATACTCCTAGTCGCTTTAACCGCTGGCCTGATAAGCCTCCGTAGGCTTGTAGGGTCTTGTAGACAGATTTTGTTTTTATAGATAGCAAATTATATTTTAAGCTGCATTACAGAGGCATCAGTCACAACTTGATCAGTTATGAAAACAAGGAATATGAAGAAATCAACCTGGATCCCAGTCCTTAATAAAGAGACAGGCGAGAGAATTTCATGACAGAATAAAAACAAATTTCCATAAGACACTAACCTTTCAAATGCTTTCTCAGCTTGTAAAAATAGTTTTTGATGTTCAAGCAGGAGGACCATACATATTATAAGCACCAGGATTGCTCCTCATACGATCTGGAGAACATTTAAAAAATAATATAATAATAATCACTTTTCAATTCCCGGAAACCAAAAGGGTTCTAAACATATTTCAATAACAAGAAATAAAACAGATATTGTATTCAAAACATAATTATCACCCTATTGAAAAAAATATAATATGCAAGTCGGCTGTATTCGCAGGCTATAGTTGTAACCGCCTCTTTGATCTTTTTATATTGCGAAATATTACACAATCTTGCCGCGTAATTTTTCCCGGTTCCCACCACATTGGGAATCCCGCTTCCCGCCTTTTCTTTATCCGCCTCCCAGCCCCCTTTACATCCGAGTTCCCCCTCCCCTCCCCCCCCCCACCCCCCTATACACCAACTGGTTTATTTGACAGTAATGATGCATTGCTACATCAGGATACTCTCCTCGCCAGCTGTGAGTTCATGGAAACACTGACTAAACAAAAGAAAAGCGAGTCGTTTTCAGTCAGGTTTAGCATATGGTTTTGACGTTAGATTCCTGTACATCACGTGTCTCAGTTTGTTGTAAATATTTTTTGTTCGTTTCCTCAGAAACGAAACGGTATTGTTTTCGATTCGATGTGAACTATTTACACAGTGAGGCTACTATCCAATCAGAATAACCCTCGTAGCTGCCAATGTAAACATGTTCTATCCTAGACAAATTAACTATGGACAAACAAACTGGCGAACACATGTTGTTCAAATATCGATAAAATGATCGTCACGGAGACAAAAAGAAATTCAAATGTATTACAAATAGAAATATTTGACGACTGAAATGCTTCTAAGTTCGATTGAAGCGATGTATTGGTGAAAAATGCAAAGATATCTGTTTCCGTGTTTAATTGTTATGTAAATATTCTAGCTGTATTTTCAACTTTGTTATCAATCTCGTCCCCAGAGCCAGCGCGTTTCGGTCAGCGGTGACAGAACGTGATTCCTTGGTGCTGACCAAAAGGATCGCGGCCTCTGGGAACGAGATTGCTTTGTTATTGACTTTACCTTCATTACCTTGGCTATGTCTAAAACAGGGAACGGGGAACGAGGAACAGAAGTTGAGGGGAAGCTGTTTACGGGTTAATTGCTCGGGCCGCACCGAGCTTTATTCGGATGTTTTTCGGGCCTCTCGGTGGAATCGGTCGTCTTCAACCCAGCCAACGCGTACTACCTATGAACTAATGCAATTTTCGGCAAAGGGAAGTGCCGTGAGCCGTGAGCCGTGAGCCGTGAGCCGTGAGCCGTGAGCCCTGAGCACGATTTACGCACCCTCGCCCCAGGATCTTCTCGGCAATTCTCTCCAATTTCTCTCCAAACTTTCCCGACATTCTAATCATTCCGGAAACGAAACACTATTTCTTTTTGAAATAGCTCCTTGTTGAAGCTATATTTGTATCATGAGAGCCGAAGAACAGATACTTGTTATTAGCAAAATTACCTTACAAAACGACTCCATTTCAGAAGTATTTGTAAAGAAAAGAGTGTACAGTCTTTCGAGCGTGAAGTCAACAGAGTGAATTTTATTTATTCAGAAAAAAGTGTTTGAAATAAAGAGTTGAAAATGTATTCTCTTGTATTCATCGGTGTTTGACTGACATCTGTCAGCGAGCTAAAACTGGGTGCGCCAGGGTCACATTCCTGGGAATCAGTATCCAAGACTAAATGATTGATATGCTTCTAAAATAACGTCCTATGATTGGTTCACACTGAGCTGATTCCAAGAATAGCTAAAAATAAAAAGTCACAAGACTTCATTGTTTCGACTTTCGTAAACGTAGTCGCTTCTCTCTGAAGAGTAGACGACATGGATATCAAAACGTTGCTCCATAATCTCCGTGAAGAAGTGTCTTGTGCGGTGTGTTCGAACATATATACGGATCCAAAACAGCTGCCATGTTTACACAGTTTCTGTCTGCACTGCTTGAAACAATGGCACAGAACAAGCCATGGCCGAGACACAATCAAATGTCCAAAATGTCAAGCCCTTAGCAGAGTTCCTGAAAGTGGCGATCTGAAAGATCTTCCAACCAGTTTTTATCTGAACGGCTTGATTGATGTGCTGGCCATTAAAGAATGTAAAAGCAGCCAAGTAAGATGTGGAAATTGCGACAAGAAAAGCTCCGAGACTTCTTATTGTTTCCAATGTTGCGTGTTTTATTGTCAAGAGTGCGTAATTGGACACAACATCATGCGAAGCAATAAAGATCACCGTATTCTTGCGCTGAAAGACTTTAAAGACAAGGACTTTGAAGATGTGTTAAAGCGACCTGCGTTTTGCCCAAAGCCACGACACGAGAAAGAAGAACTGAAATACTTTTGTAAGAACTGCGAAACAGCAGTCTGCCAAGCTTGTGTTACCCTTGGCCACGGTGGTCATGCTTTAAAGCACATAGAAGAAGAAGCTGAAAGGCAAAAGACTGAGATGAAATCACTGATTGAAACACAGAGATGCAATTTACAAGCAAAGATGAACGTAGTCATTCAACTTGATGAAGACTACGCTAAACTGATACAACGAGGCGAAGACGTGAAGAGAGATGTTCAAAGACTTGTTGACAATTTACATTCGGTCATTGAAGCGAAGAAGCAAAACATTTTTGCAGAGGTTGAAAACCAAACAAAGAAGTCATTTGAAAGTTTAACAACTCAAAAGACCGAGATCGAGCGTCAAATAAAGGTGATAGAATCATCGCTGGAAAAAGCTGAGAAACTTTTAACACGAAGTACAAACGCTGAAGTCGTTCAACTGAAGAAATCATTAGAGACAATCTTTAATGGAGTTGATCAAACCGAGCCAATTGACCGTGACCCTGAAGGGCTTCCAGTTTTCGTGGAAAATCAAAAGTTGTTGGACACTGTCAACACCGAAGAAATTGGAACTTTGGAAATTCCGCACCAAACAAAAGCAAGTCAATCTGATGCTGAAGGCAAAGGACTGAATGAAGCGTTTGTTGGACGAGAGGCAAAGATTGCTGTGACCACAAGAAACGCTGGAGGAAGACAGTGTTACGATAAACGTGACCGTGTAACGGTAGAGATCAGGGATGAACAAGGACGAGAATGCGCGACGGAAGTGCAAATAAATGACAATAAGAATGGACTCTATCAGATCAGCTATTCTCCCAGAGAACAAGGCAGATACAATGTGACAATAAAGGTAAACGGGGAACGTGTTCATGGTATGCCTTTTGTTGTTCAAATAAAGCCATTTCAGTTCAGACCTGTTTTATCTTTTGGAAAACAAGGTTCGTCTGTTGGAATGTTTCAGTTCCCTGGGGGGTGGCAGTGAATGCCAGGGACGAAATAGCTGTAACTGATTGTTTCAACTACAGAGTTCAAATCTTCGACTGTGATGGGAATTACTTAAGATCCTTTGGTCGGAATGGTAACAAAGCGGGAGAATTTAACCATCCTTCAGGAATAGCTTTCCATGAAAATGGAAATATTTTCGTAGCAGACAGGTATAACCATAGGATCCAGATTTTCAGTGGGGAGGGTGAGTACGTCGGTATGTTTGGTGGGAAGGAACCCTCGATAGTCAGCTCTCTGAACCCTGGGGTTTATCTGTAGACAGTGATGGGAATATTATTGTTGCTGATAGAGGTAACAAAATGATTAAGATATTTTCTCCTGATGGGAAGTTTCTAATGAAGGTAGGTGGGCCAGGCACTTTTAATTTTCCTACCCACTGTGTTCAGTATGATAGATATCTCATAGTGTCAGACAATACTGAAAATTGTATCAAAGTTTTTGACAGAAATGGAAATTTTCAGTACAAGTTTGGAAAGCAGGGTGGAGGGGACGGGGAGTTTAATTATCCCCACGGTTTATTAGTGAACAAGTCAGGACACTTGATGGTCTGTGATAGTAACAGAATACAAGTTTTTGAAGTGAATGGGAAATTTATTGGCAAGTTTGGAACAACCGGTAGCAAGTTAGGAGAATTCAATTGTCCATGTTCTTTAGCAGTTCTCAGTAATGGCAGAATTGTTGTGTCGGAATACAGTAACAGTCGTATTCAGATATTTGAGTGAAAAATGTCCGCTCCAGGGAAGACAAATTATCTGATCATTTTGAAGTAATTTAATTCTCAATTCTGTGTATAAAAGGTGACATATATAATTTACAGAGGTAATCAAGTAATCACTAGTCTGAAGTGTCAGGCGTCTCCTCGCTCCAACCCCCCGTGGGGCCAGGCGAGAAGGACTCTTCTCCTTCTCGCCTGGCAACACGGGGGGTTGGAGCGAGGAGGCGGCTGACACTTCAGACTAAGTAATCACCTGCAAGCGATCCTATAAAGATTAATTTCAAGCTATTTTTGAGACGTATTATTCTCACTTATTTTCGTGAGTACAGATTTCGCGAAATTTACAACCCTATGACACAACTTCCTCCCGAAGTAACGTTTGAAGTCATCCACTAATTAAAAGTCGATTTAATCCGCCTATACGACAGGATTAGCTGAGGTTGCGTTCTCCTTCTGCATGGCGCTGTACATTATGTAAGCTATCGTGGCTTTTCTTACGTTAAGGCAGAAAAGTATTGTTCTTTACTTCAATTAAGTATAGGTAAACTTGTTTTAATTTTTACAAGCATTTTGTAACAAGTTTAATGTAGAGATGGTCAGGTGATTGACAATCAGTTATGAATAGGAATATAAGTAACTTATAATGAACATTACTCTGATTTACGACTTGCTTTGAAGAGTTATTTTTGTGTAAACTAATTAATTAGCAGTATTTCTTAGCTATAGTACTATCTGCAAGTCTATTATATATCTTTTTTAAATTCATTTTTAGCGTTTGTTTACTGAAACTAATTATTTGGCCATGTTAAGAATGATATTTTTTTATTTAAAAAAACTGTCAGTAATGAGGGATACTAGTGAATTAGCCTTTATGATATAAAATATCAATAAAATAATATTGTAATCTTCATTTGCTTTGATAGTGTGAATATAGCGTTTTATAGCATTTATTTACTGGAACTAGTTATTTAGAACTAGTTAAGAATGTTATTTTTTGTTAAAAAAATGTCTGTAATAAGGGATATACTAGTGAATTAGCAGTCAGTTCTGATAAAAAAATCATCATGTAATCTTCATTTGCTTTGATAATGTGAATAAACTAAGTTTGAGTTAGTCGCTTGATGATTGAACTTGTCTTTTTATTTCTAGCGTTTATTTACTGGAACTAATTATTTGGCCGTGTTAAGAATGAATAAAAGAAACCGGAAAAAATTCGCACATACGTAACATTTCGAAATAGAAAACAAAAAACAAAAAGGTAAATCGCGGAAGGGGCCATAACCGGGAGTACAAGGTACGGGAAGCGGGAAGTCATATCCCCTCTTCCCACTCTCCTATGTGACGCGGTCAGGTTTTAGTATAAGCTTTGACGTTGCATTTAGCGCAATGTTTACATCTGAAAAAAAATAACCGCGAACTGGCTATAAAAGGCGGATCAAACGACAACAAAAGTCGGACTAGAATTTTCTTCAACTCTTATCGACGGGCGTGGTCAAAGAGTACACGAGAGATGACGTCATCTGCTTGTCTTGACAATTTGAGCATGTTCAAATTCGATGAGATCAGATTCCCCCCCCCTCCCCCTCAGAGAGGGGACTCCCATATAAAAGTGACTATAATCCTATGAGGGGGACAGGAGACCACAGGAAATTGGTGTGTAAAGAAACTTTGCTTCTTTGCAAAGCGGCTCAAAAGCACGTTGATCTCTCTCGGTTAGTGGGGACAAGCGCTTTTCCACTTTTTCACTCGTCTCCCCACTGACCGAGAGCCCTCAGTTGTGCATGGTGCATGTAGGGATGTGTAGTAGGGATGTGTAGTGCGTGTATAGCACTGACGGGATGTTCGTTTGTATGTAACAAGTACACGTAATAGTGAATCAGAAATCAGAGAAATCAGCGAGTTTTGGAGAATATGGCATCATTCACCGGGAAACTGGTCATTGGTATGAAGAATTTAGTCTAGAATAGGAATTGATACTCGGTATTCACAGAATCTTATATCACAAATCATTACCAGGTGATCGTGGTGATTACGGACTTTCATAATACCTTATTCTCACTAATATTCGCGATGCAGCAAAAAAAGCGAAAATAAAGACGATATTTTCGTAAAATTTCTCAGAAATTTCGAAAATAAAGCTTCGTGAAATACGGATCTGTTGATTTAAGTTTACACGCGAAAATTAGTGAGAATAAGGTAGAAAGAGTTTCTGGAAAAGGGCGAGTCTGGAATAAAGCAGGGATTTTTGGTGTCTAGTCTAGAATAGGGATGCGAAATGCAGGTGAACACGGTCTGGTATAGGGTAAGTGTTTCAGAGTCCCAGCGGCACATCACCATCCAAAACGTCGTAGAGTAACCCCGGAGTATAGGTTTGGATAAATTATGCTCGTAAAATGGCTTATTCTGCCATTATTGACCTTATCAGGCTCATTCTTACCATGAACATTTTCAAATTCAATAACAACCACTACCTCCAAACACACGACACAGCTATGGGTACACGTATGGCACCTTCATACGCTAATCTATTCCTTGCTAAGTTTGAGACCGACGCACTCAAACATGCCTCAGCCACATACTTGGTGGCGTTTCATCGACGACATTTTAATGATATGGACTGATACTGAAGGCGAGCTGCTTGCCTTCATCTCTTGGCTTAACAGCCTTCATCCCACCATCAAATTTACCTCGTCCCATTCATCCACATCTATCCCATTTCTTGACGTCAAGGTCCTTCTCAACAATGGTGAGATTACAACAGATCTCAATACTAAACCTACGGATAAACATCAGTACCTCTTACACTCTTCATATCAACCTATACCGCGCAACTTTCGGGCAGCCGCTACTTTCGAATGGTTAAAAAACATTTGTAATTCAGCAGCCGTTTTACACAAAGAGGACGCGTAACGTTTTTCGCGTTCCAGTTATTTCATTGTAAGTTCATGCAAATGGAGACAGTTATTTGGCATGAATTTGGTGTAGTATTAGAGACAATTAGTTTTTCACGTTCTAGTTACTTCATTGCATGTTCTAAAGGTCTCTAAAGTAGGAGACGATTGTTTGGTATTCTCTGTAATTTAATGGGAGACATGTTTTTCAATTACGGTATTCAATTCACTGCCAAGTTGTATTTTTTTACTTGAAACGTTACATTAAATACGATTTTATTGTTTTTGAGTGGTAACATTTTTGAAGGGCTGCTACTTTCGGGGATCGGGGGGGACGGGGGGCGTTACTTTCGGGGAGGCGTTACTTTCGGGAGGGGGGGGGGGACGTTACTTTCGGAATTCTATGGTAATCAACCCGGTTAGCTGAAGGTTCTGTTGTGGAAACCTTTGTAATTGTGAATAAACTATAAACCTCTATTTCAATTAAACATTTCTAATAGTTCATTAGTAGATTTTCTCTTTACGTAGTATTCCTTCAATAAACAGTTCCAAAATAAATGTTGGGCCCCTCTCCTAGATCCGCCACTGCGTGGCATCTGGTTTTGCTCTCGTACATGGCTGGTTCTTGCCTTCTTTGTGTTTCTGTTCTCCTTGATCTACGATTGTACAGTGGTTTTAGCACCAAATAATGATTATTTTAACCATAATTCGCTACAATCTCTCGGTGCTAAGGTTACCGCGGGAATGATGGCTAACATCCGGGAATGATGGATAACACAAGAATTTGCTACGTAACTCAATCTCGACCTCTGGAAAGCGAAGGCTCTGGGCTCGAGAATGTTGCTAACTGGCAAAAAGCCAATAGACGAGACAAAGAGGGAGGTAGACAAACGGCACTATCAAATTGCCGCATGCCTCCCCTCCCACGAGCAGTCAAGCCCCTGTAGCATCAGTTACGAGAGTTGGGATGACTGCGAGAAAGACCAAATGGTCCAGGAATGCCCGTCAGAATACACACGCTGTATCAACATGACCCTGGTATTACCACCCTCTACAGGCTTTGAAAACCAAGCAGTTTGCGAGAGGTTGCAGCCCAGAAAACGTGTGCAATTACGCCAAGCAAGGCTTCGAATCGTGCAAGTCATTTGTAAACCTATGTAATTTTGAATAACTATAAGCCTCTATTTCCATGACATTTTTTTGTGTAAACATTTCTAATTAGTTCATTAGTAGATGTTCTCATTAGTATTCCTTCAATGAATTCCAAAATAAATGTTCTGACGGATTCACGTGGATACATCTCTCAATTAAACGTTTTTTAGCAGTCACCGACAAGTCTCCATTCTTTGCAACTTGATAATAAAACAAATCCAGTCTGTTGTTACCATCAAACTTGGCTTTAGACAAAACACCCTGTAAAAGACACAGATTCAGCTGGTCAAAATCTGATGTTACTAAATCCAGTAACGAGGAACGGGGAACGGGGAACAGGGAACAGGAGAACGAGGCACGGATAACGGGGAACGGGGAACGAAGAACGGGAACGGGGAACAGGGAACAGGAGAACGAGGAACGGGGAACGGAGAACGGGGACGGGAACGGGAACGGGGAACGGGGAACGGGGAACGGGAAACGGGGAACGGGAAACGGGAAACGGGGAACGGGAAACGGGGAACGGGGGAACGGGGAACGGGGAACGGGGAACGGGGAACAGGGAACAGAAGAACGAGGAACGGGGAACGGAGAACGGGGAACGGGAACGGGAACGGGAACGGGAAACGGGGAACGGGAAACGGGGAACGGGAACGGGGAACGGGGAACGGGGAACAGGGAACAGAAGAACGAAGAACGGGGAACGGAGAACGGGGGACGGGGAACGGGGCTAATCCTATCCCTGACTAGAGAGCCTGTTCAAAGGCTAACACGTGTATGACGTTTAAACGTTACGTACCATGGCGGCGGGAAGATCGTTTTTCTTCAAATGAAGTAAGAGTAGCCAGTACTGAGCTATGGCCGAGCCTCCTGTGTCTGAGTCTATCACATGTTGGAATGCTCGTCTCGATGCCCTGCAGACAAAAAACATTGAACACACTTAGGGCAATTTGAAATTATAAATAAAAATACATCAAGGTCTCTAGATTCCACAGGCTGCAGTACGAACTGGAAGAACTCAAAAGTAATGTAAGAGTATACAGTCGAAACTATGAGCGGACACTCTCGTAAGCGGACAGCTCTACTTACGGCCGCCTTGACAAAACCTTGTTTGAACACTAGCTCTTACAAACTCTGTATTTACACATTCCCGTAAGCGGCTAGTTCCAATTGCGGACACTTTTTCTGCTTCCCGAGGGTGTCGCTTACGGGAGCTTCGACTGTAGTTTCATTTGCCGTCGATACTCGCGATAAAACTCGACCCATGCTTGTGCAGCGACGCACCTACCTAGCATTATCTTGAAGATGATATACAATCCCCTGAAGAAGATAAGCAGCTGAAAAACCAGACTTCAACTTGAGGACCTGCGATTAAATCACATAACAAGTACACAGTGAAATGATGAAAAAAATCCACTAACCCAAATATAGTCTTTACAGTTCAACTACTGTAACCGGGGCCACTTAGACAATCAAACCAATCACATATTGCAGAGCAGAATAAAGAATTTCAACTTAATTCATAGTTGAAACAACGTCGAACGCAACCTAATCCTGACGTACCATGCAGGCGGATAAAATCGACTTTTTGTAAGTGGTACTCGATTAGCGCCTCCCCACCTCCCCCTCCCCCTGCTTTTTCGGCTGGGACTTCGCGGTAAAGGCCCTGGGGACGAGGTTAAACCCGAATGCCCGTGGAACAGCGTCCAAGTTTGTGTCCAGGTATGTAACGTCTAATTCTCTGCTCTGTTGTTACAAACGTTTTCGTATGGACCGTTTTCCTCTGTTTGAGGAAGTGTAATTGTCAGCTCTGTTTGGGAAAGTTCAGCCATAATTTAAGCTTACTAAGACCAAACGAACCGCCTCGTGGAACTAAACACAGCACCTCAGTTTTCGAACGCATTTCACTAATCTATGATTACTTCTAGTATTACACTAAAAACTGATTGGCTCAAACAACTGAAGTTGGTACTCTTTCTTTCCATTCTGTAACGTGGCTTGGCTTTCGTTGTCTTAAGGCGGGGGTACACCTGAATGCCATTTTTCCGTGGGTTTAATGGAAATATCTCGTTCACGTTTCAAGCAATCCAAAACTATTAGCTCATTACACGAATCTATGTTATGGGCATTGGGGTGTTTGTAAATTTTGGGTGATTTTTGGGTATGTTTGGGAGGAAATAGTTTTTCTCAAAGGAGTTGTAAAATTTAGGGAAATAAGAAATATTGAAGATTTGATGTAGTTTTAAAATTAGAATTTGAAGTTAAAAATTAGTAGATTGACATCAACGACAGTTGATAACCACGCAAGAGTACCCGCGTGGGTATCAACTGTCTGTTGGTGTTCCAAAAATCTTTTTTTTCTTCTATCCCTCCTTTAAACCTCTTAAAATTTCATTGAAATTCACGTGCACCTCCGCCTTAAGTGTCCCCGGTTATAGAAGTCGCACTGGTTTACCGGTTGACACATACCTCATTAGATGCTTCAAGTGAAAGATTGATCCACCGATCACGGTCAGCGGACTCTGACTGCGAGGAAAACAAATGTGAACCAAGCTTACAAACAAGTACATGTGAAACGTTCAGTTACTTTACTCCAGGATCGGGGGTGGGGGGGGGGGGGGGGGTGTGGGGGGCAAATCACCTGAAATTCCCACGAGTTAGGGAGGGGAGCGGACAAAAAAGTTGGAGTAACCTTGTGATGGTTCAAATAGCCTTCCCAGGGATGGAATGAAATATTTCTTATCAACATGAAAGTATGGATATCCAATGTTTGCTGTAATATATGGATAGCTCAAGTGGCACTACTAACTCGGTGTGTAGTTTTAAAATCCTGCCACTGCCTCGTAACATTCTATGCTAAACTCGTTTACCACACATACATACCTGTGCTAAGCGTACAGCTAACATTGCCAGTCTTATGAGAGGAACAACTCGCCAACTTTGTGCCCTGAAACAGAGCAATCAAGTGTTTTGATGACCAGTCATGCATAGTCCAAAATTCTCGTTAATTCGCTACAATTTTTCTTGAGAAATTTGTTTCAAAGTCACAATGTTGTTTCTAGGTTGATCAAAGATAAGTTAGGAATTAATCGTTCTGACTACATAAGCATTTACCGAGTTTTGATGTTTTGTTTTATGCAAGAAAAACGGTAAACAGGCCGTGTTTCATACTCCAATAACAAAATACCGCGAAAGCCGTGGAGGCGGGAATTGATGTCGCGCATAACAGTTTCAAAAGACCGCTGTGCATTTTGATGATGCAAGTAGAGCGACAAATCACTGAAATTCTCCGTATGATATGGGGAGACTAAGTGCCAGCTTTCAGCACAAGAAAGTCTGGGATCGTTTTGGTAACCTACAGGAGCTATGATTGGCGAATAGTTGCCTTTGCCGGGAAACTATTGACCAATTATATAAGCCATGTCATTTGCCCAAACGATCAAGGAATTCTAGTGCTGAAAGCTGGTGCTCAGTCTTCCTAAAGTTTCCGGAATGAAGAATGTGCTCTGCTCTGATTTGTAGTCGAGTCGATGACACCAAAGCCTTTCCTGTCGCCGTAGTTCAGTACTTTTATGACAACTCTGTTGTTTCCTTTCTTTTATAATTTTAGTCCCGTTTTATCTGAATATCGCATAAAAGTAAAATTTGGAATATTACACTTGATTTTGTTAATCTTCGTCAATCAGAAGAAATCAGAGGCATTTATAATCAATTTGCGTTCTTACTTGCTGTCCATTCCTGCCTGCAGACATTGACGATAGCAAAGCTCTGCTGCCATTGGCGAACCCTGATTGGCTTGAACGTCTGCTAAAACCTGTTAAACCCGTTTGAATGAGAACACAGACAAGCAAATGAACTTGATTAATATTCCTAAATACACGTTCAATATTTACACTCGCAAGAAGATGGGAAGTAAGTAGTACTCAGGCTATTACCTGCCAGGCATTCGGTGAATGAGTTGGGCTCGATAGCAAAGATGTTTGCAGCAAGTTTAGTCCAATTTCTACAGGTTCTCCGCTGGCCAGTAACACCTGAGCTTTTAAGAAGTGCAGTTGAGCGGAGATTTGCGGAATCGAGCTGTACACAGATAACGCCTGTAAGAGAAATAAACCATAGTAACAGACGCAAGAATTAGCTAAAATAGCAACACGATGGACCATGGAATCAAAAAAAACAGAATTGCCTCTGGTTGTATAGGGCGGTTTTCAACTGAGTGTAGTAAAACCAAAAACTAAAGGAATAACTTTGACCAGTCACAACAGACGACAATAAAACAAGGAACCAGTCAGAACTCGGAGCAAATACATGTAACCAGCGCAAAGCGCGGGAAAACGCGTGCGACGAAGCCACAATTGGTTTTACTTTGGCATCTGATTGGTAAAGAAAATGGCGCGAGTTTTTCAAACCAATCAGAGTGCGTAGTAAAGCAAAACCAAAGCACACTCAATTGAAAACCGGTCTATCATGCAATCGAGTATATTTAGCGTAAGATTCTTACATCGTGTTTTGGGGCAAATGAAGTTCAAGGACTTTCTTTAAAATTTAAGGACTCTTCAAGACAGTGCGGACCTTGTTTGTTAGTAATTCGCTAATTTACAGGGACGCGGTAATTCCTCGTCCTTGTTGCCGGTGACTACCGCGAATCCACAGCGGTAGGACGAATTCAAACAACACATCATGGACGAATGTGACTTCATGGAAGAAATCAAACAGTGGCGGTGATAGTAACGAACCAAACTATCGACAATGTTCGACTAACTGCTCAACGAAACGTTCACGAAATTACGGACTGCTAATGTTATGTTGATAAGTATATTTGGAAGCTGAAATCAAATAGGCCTTATGCGTGACTACGTCAGTGACTAACAATTCACCACCAAGCCTCGTTTACACGAAATTTTTCTCAACCTCTGACACGTACATACTGTTTACACGTGGGTATTCTTTTTGGGAATTTGTTCATGATAAAATGTACAAGTCCAGACTTCGAAAGCCAAGCTTGGAGTGCAATTTATAGCTAGTCTGATGTGAATATGCATAAGGGCTATTGTGGAAGCTTTGATTAACACAATGGAATAATGTGGATTTTATTTCACATTTAATAACAAAACAGGTCATTTGAGAAAAAAATATATTACCCTGACTTACAACCAAATTCTCCGAAGGCGAATTATAGAAAATATATAGTACTATAAAAAAACATTTAGAATAATTTTGATTCTGATATCGGGACCTCAAAAGGTTACACCTACCTGGTCAACATGTTTAGCAGCTTCCTGATGTAGCCCAGAATACAGTAAGCCAGTAGCCACGGTGAATAATGGCCCAGGACTGGAGGGTCTCCAGATGACTGGTCCGTGCTTCAACAAGGGCTGGCAGCTGATGCTCAGATAGGGCCTTGACTTTCTCTTGTGAAGCTATAGCAGAAAATGTTCAAGCTCTCAGAATATCGTGTGTAAAACCGGCATGGCTGGAATGTTGACTTTACTGAGGCTCAGATATGCTTTCCAGGGGGAACAAGTGCACAGAAGAAACAAGTGCCCAAGGGGGAACAATTTCCCAAAGGGAAACAATTGCCAAACAAGTACCTGGGGGCAACAAGTGCCCGGGGGAACAAGCACCTGGAGAAAAAATTCCCAGGGGGAACAAGTGCTTGGAGAGGTTCCAATTCTTACAAACGAATCAGGCAAATCGTCACGAGTACTGCAATGGGCGTTTTAACGAACACACACACGCGCTACAAAACATTGGCCCTTAAAATAAAGGTCGCTTCAAAAGTACAGTCGAACCTGCAACTAACAGCCATACACTTTACTTTTATTGAAACCTCCCTACAACGTTCACTTCGAGCTAGATCGGTCAGGATTTTTCGTCCTGACCGTGCACCAATCCATACTCTTTACTCTCATTAAAACCTCCGTACAACGGCCATGTCTCTACTTCGGTCAGGATGTTCCGTGCGCCAATCCATACACTTTACTCTTAAAATCATTTTTATGTCATACCTGCAGACTCCACAAACTGTGAGATCCTGGCGCCAAGACCGTTCTTTTCTGTTCCCAGTCCCTCGCGACCAGTGGCTATATTGTGAGCTGTTACAGACGCTGCAAGAACTGCCCAGCTTGTCACGTGATCAGGATGCGCATGAACAGCCTTCTGGGATGCTATGAGACCTGACCGAGTTTCTGTTGGTTGCGCTTTTAAGGTTGGGTTTGCTGATGTGATTACGTAAGGCTCCTGAGCCCACAATACCGGCGGGGTGGAATGCGGGGTTGTGCTGTTGAAGAACAAATGGATCAAGCTTTCTATTAAACAATGCAATGTTTCCCATATCTTCCATGTTCTTAAAAGTAGAGTCAAGTTACTTTGAAACAATTTACGTTTTAAGGCAATAATGTATCTAAATCAATGCTAAAAAACTCAGCTACTTCTTCTAAAGTCCGGGCTAAGCGAGAACGAGTCGCCGAGAGTTGAATAGTACGAGAGTTTTCTTCAACACTCATCGACTATCGTCAGGCGTGGGCCAAACGCGAGAGCCGAAAACTCTCAACGACTCGAGCTTTCGAGAAAAGTTTGAGCAGGTTCAAATTCGACGAGAGCGCACGAGAGTCACAGAGAGCGCGTGAGAGTTTCAGACCAAACGAGAGCGAGAGTTTGAACTCTTGTCAACTCTCGTTCACGTTTGGCCCGGGCGGCTTTAAACTAACCTCTGATGAGTGACTCCCTCCAAGTCTCGCAGAAGACTCAGAACAGCAAGCAGCGGCCTACAGAAACAGAAGATATAATTTCTCCTTACAAAATGAACTCACTGCCAAACAGAATAGTGACGAGAATAAAGATAATCATCAACTGAGGGATGTTGCCTTGATGTAACACCAAACTCTCAGAAGCTATATTAAAATAAATGTATAGCAATGAGTAAGGAGAATTCGTATTTTGAGCTTGAGAACAAAAGGGTTCACTTGTGGGTAAACGTATATCTAACTGGATTTATAAGAACATGGTCGCAGAAAAATTGCACCATTCTGACGCTTTTGGGGTTTTTCTCGTGAAGAAACTATCTCCAAAGTAGAGGATACAATAAGGTCGGGTATGCCAGTTCTTTTTTCTCTCTTCCCTCTCTTCTTTCTCCTTTTCGCTCTTCTTTGGTGTGATTTCAAGCCTTATTGGAGTGATAAAACAAGGCTTTTGGCGTAGTTGCAGAGAAAATGCTGAAATTTTCTTGAGCCACGTTCTTATAAATTCAGTTTATAGTACAGGGGACAAGTATTGTAACACTGTGTCAAACTGTAGTTACCTCTTGTTCGTCAGGACAGGCTTGTAACAGATAGGAAGCCAACTGACTCCACAGTAAACTGCTTGCTGGATTACTGTAACGGGATAAACAAACAATACATTCTTGCGTTCTGTATCAGTTATCGGGTATAGAGTGTCTATTATATGTGTGGATAACCGAAATATTTCAAATGATTCCAAAGATGGCCCGAAGATCTTCAGAATACTTCAGAGGATTTCCGAAACGGCCCGAAGTTCTCCGAAGATGCCACGGAAAATTCCAATGACCTCCAAGAACCCCAAAGGGTGCAAGGAAATAGTGTGTGTACCAAATTAAAGCAAAATGACAGTCCAAAACGTTCTTGTAATAAAATAAGACGAACTTTAATTTCGTGTGGAAGGGTCATAAAGATAAACAGCGCATGTGATGAAAATTCTTACCGATGGATTCTTTCATGATATGACTTCGTCCAAGTTTCTGATTTCCCTGTAACAAGACAATAACAGCTGCATTAGGGCAAACAGTACGGCCTAATGGTCATGCACCATTAGCACGTTGTACTTCGGCTCGAGTGGTCTGGGTTCGAGCGCTAGCCGGGGTCACTGTGTTGTGTTCACGGGCAAGGCACTTTTATTCTAACAGTGTCTCTCTCCACCCAAATGGGTATAAATGGGTACCTGGAAGTAACCTGCGATGGACTAGCATCCCATCCAGGGGGAGTAGCAATACTTCTAGTCGGCTTCATATTACGAAAACCGGGATAAGCTCCGGCAGTGTGGGACAGTTTGGCCCGAGTGCGGCTTTACCTTTACCAAGGGCAAACCGTAAAAAATACTTTTCCTTATTACGAATCATCCTTATAACAACAAGATGACATGACAACTTACTTGTGCTCGCTGACAATTTAACGACGATTTACCGAAAAGGCCACTCTCTAAAGGTCGGGATAATGGTTTCGTATTCGTTACGGAAAAGTTACCAGTTTTCAAATACCTGTAGGGCGTAAAACCTTGAATACAGATAGCAGATATCGCCTGTTAAATCTTCGCTCCCTGCAAGACAAATCACAACACAAAAAACATGTAATCCATTTCAGCAATACCTGTTTAGTAAAATGTGCGTTGCTACGTTAATTACATTCTTGCTATTGCTATTTCCTGATCAGTAAGTCGACATTCATAACCCTGCCACATCGAGCAGATTACTGAAAAGACCGGGTGGTTATATAATCGGTACGCGGTGTGTAAGAAGACAACAATTTTTTAAGTCGGGTAGCTGGCTACGTGGTACCAGTGAGCAATTTATTAAGAACAAGGAAAACATAAAGATGATTTCTGGTATCCATCGTTTAATAAGCTAAATATTGAACGAGGAATACAAAACTGTATTAAATTATCTCATTTCACTTATTCACGGATGGCGCATCTTGAAAAAATGTAGCCTGCATAGCAGGCGTAGAAAGGGGAGGGAGGCGAGTTCGGCGAGCGCGAAGCGCGATCGTGGGAGGGAGTAATCCCTCCCGCCGATCGCGCTCTCTCCTCGCGCTTCGCGCTCGAACTCCCCTCCTCCCTCCCCTTTATACGCCTGCCACGCAGGCTATGAAAAAATTGGCAAGTTCGTCGTTCGCAATCCGTCTAGTCTTCTTCATCCTCAACCAACCTTGTTCCTGTTTGGTTTATTATCACCTATTTGGTGTTTTTCTCAGCCTAGTAAACTATTATTTTGAAGCTTTCTTCAATTTGAAGCCGGGTGATTTTGCACTTCGCAAAAATTACCTAAAACTTGAATTTCCGCCTTTGTACCGCGTAACCGGCTCAGTAGCAGCCATAAATGCGAACGGCAAGGCTATTCTGCAGTTAAGCCCCTATAAACTTTCCTTCCTGTTCCACTATCTGACGCCCTTTTCATAACCCCAAGTCGTTCTCTATTTAATCTCACCATTCTTCCGTTTCATTAGTTCGCCAAGAGCTGCTCCGGCCAAAGTAGCATCACCGCTGACCAGCCCGAGGGCACAGAGTGCCATGAGCCCGCGGTCACAAGCGGGTTGTAACTGAGAACTGTAAGAGAAAAAAAAATTCAATCATACTCATACAAGTGCTTTAAAAACTTGTGACCCAAAGTACATTTAGATCAATTGAAATACCTTTACGAAAAAAGACCTTAAAGGAGAAGGTCACTCCAAAAAGCGACATTCCGCGCAACCTGTATTATTGGCGGCAGAGCGCTGTGATTCCCGCCAATACAGGTTGCACGGAATGACGTCACGATTAGGCGGCCAGGTTGCTGAGTAGTCTTCAAATGGCGGCTTTCGTAGTCGAATTTTTCGACACTTTGAAGGGAAATTTCGCGAGGTTATGAGGCTCTTTGGAACTTCAAACTACGGTCAGTAATTCATCTTTGTTTTTAATTTATTGCAACACAAAAAATACTACTTACAATACTAATACCTACACTTACGCTAAGTAATTCATCTTCATATTTACTTTTTAATGGTATGTGAAAAAATGCGCTTTCTGGAGTGACCTTCTTAAGACTTTTTGTCCCCAAAACAATACTACGTTCTAAGAAAACAGATTTTTTTCTCGCCTTTTAAAAAGCATTGCCTTTGCTCCTTCTTTGTCATTCAATGTGTATCCCAGCATGCCCATGGCGGTTAGAACACATGACCTGTCTGCGTCTGTATCAGCTAATTGAAATGCTTGTTCATATGCTGAAGGTGAAAAGAGCAAACATGTATACATTGCTAATCAAAAGAGGCAGAGTTAAGTAACAAACATCAACTGGAAATACAAGCGAATTTAACACTTTCACTCCTAGAGTCAAATCTCGACTCCATTATTTTAATAATTGGCCATGGTTAAGTCTGTGAACGAAACCCTAGTGTGTGACCATTCATATGAAAGCTATTGAGCAGTACTTTTATACGGTACTGTACAAGTTAAATTTTCATGCGGTACTGGTTATAATAAATTGAAGTGTACTTGGGTCACTCAAAAAGAGTTCAAAGAGTTCAATAGAATCGAGAGATTGGTTACCTGATAGCTATCTTTTAACTGGCCTGCCATGAACAGTGACAAGGCGAGCCCACATACGTCATGAAACATGGTCAGTGGCTTCACAGCTTGGTACCGCGCTACTGCGTCCTTGTAACGGACCAAGTGAGCTGATGACAACAAAAATACAACAGCTCAAAGGTTTTATTCCACTTTCTGGTATCTTTATGAGTACAGTTGAACCTCTATAAATACGGCCACCGAAGGGACGTAGCAAAGTTTCCGTATTAGAGAGGCCGGTTCGATGATTATAGACTTTTAAAGGCTCTACTGACGATAAGAACTGTCGAAGATAAATGGCGATAAGATGTCGATAAACTGATTGGAAACAAATGCTACTTTTATTGTATGGACAATGGGACAATAAATTAACTTTGATCTGTAATCACAAACAGGAAATTGTATTAAATACGAACTGTTATCACTGGAGTGTTCGTAATAAAAAGGTTGAATTTAAATGAATTTGCTCTCTGGGGCCGAGATTTAGTGTCCGTTGTCGTATTATAGAGGTTTTCTTTATGAGAATATACGGGCATTTTGCCGGGACCAAGGGAACTGTCCGTAATACAGAGGTGTCCGTATTAGAGAGGTTCGACTGTAATTACCTAGTTAAAATAGTGGACACATATCACTATTCCACCACACTAAACAAGGCATTCTGATCTTTAACTCAACAAGTAACTAGCATGTAAACTGGGTAACTCACCAAAGCACTCTGGCATGGTAAACAAGCACAGTATTCAAATGCTGTTGTTGGTCCTCGGTTCCATTTTCCTGAAGAAGATTGATTGCACTACAGAAAAAAACACAACAAGCAAGACAAACACTTAGGTAAGGAAGGTTTTGGAGGAAGGTTTAACACCATGTGTAGACACCACATTGGTGGGAGACGCGGTGGGCTGATGGTTAAACGCGTTGGACTCCGGAATCGTGTGCTGGCTGAGGCCACTGAGTTGTGTTCTTGGGCAAAACACTTTACTCCACCTCTCTTCACCCAAAAGTATGAATGAGTACTGGCGAATTGTCAGGGCAACCTGACACAAATGCTGGGGGTTACCTTCCATTAGACTGCGAGCAGTCGTGTCGCTAAAGATCGCCGCTCGCATATCATGCTATTCTCGCGCGCTCGCCTCACGATCTTTAGAGAAAAATAGAGACTGCGCATGCTCGCAGTCTACCTTCGATGGGCTATAGCCTCCCACCCAGGAGAGTAGTGATACTCCTAGTCGCTTTAACCGCTGGCCTGATAAGCCTCCGTAGGCTTGTAGACAGATTTTGTTATTATAGATAGCAAATTATATTTTAAGTTGCATTACAGAG
>MU826879.1:237371-266674 GCA_029204205.1 Desmophyllum pertusum | reverse complement strand
TTTTTTAAAAGTATTGCTGGCGTGGAAACATGGCAACGGGGTAAGTATAATGCAAGGATCGTAAATGCCCTCCGTAAAGGACAAGAAAGATGCAAAATTTGAGGAGCTTTGTGATTCGAACATGCCACCCCCCAGTATAAACAAAACTATCATTTTAAAGGATTTGATCGGTTTACAATTCAATAAATTTTTCGGGGATGAAACAAAAATATTTCCACCAGGATCTAGAAGAAGTAAAGAAGAAGTGATTTTTGAAATTACTTCATATTATTTTTGTGATTCAGCACTTCCAACGCACTGCCCAAAATTGACCAAATTAGCCCTCCAGGCCCCACATTAAAGAACAAAGGACTACTTCTTTGTCGAAACCCACGTCCTCCTAATAGCTCATGGTTGGTCGTTACATAGTGATGGGGCATTTGCGGCAAAAAACAAACTAGGCTTTATTACTTTAAAAACATCTGGTATACAACAGAAATAGGAACGACTACTCAAGAATTTCTCAAAGTAACGATTAATAACGGCATATGGCTTAGTTTTCATTGTAGTACGTGAAGACTTGAGGTCTAAAAATAATTCGCTGATCAATATTGAGGAAAGGTTCTTTGCATGAAATAATTGATGCTGATCTGACTGTAGTCAGAACTTCAGGACATATTCTAAGGAGCGGTTTCACGACGTGACTTTTCAGCTGGACGAGTTTTGCATGATGTTCGTCGAAAACAAGACACGTCCAACAGGAACGGGCAGATGTCGGGAGACAAAGAGAACTTCAGTCAAATTTCTAATACCTTGGTTATCACGCCTCACACCCCAACAAGAATTATTTTAAAATCCCCATCCCAGCTTCGCAAGGACCCATGCTGATGCACTGACTGACACTAAAAGGTTCAAGGTGGCATTAGCCAAATTAGATTTAAGTTTAAATACAGTTTGGCAACTATAATTGATATTACAAATTTACATCTTTAATAAGTTAATTAAGGTGATTGTACAGGAATTCAACCAAACAAATTATATGATCTGGGCATCAATGTTAATAAGCTTATGTATTGTTCCAAATCTGCCCTGTGACAATTTTAAAACCAAATGCATTGATGAATCAATTACTTTTGACCTTTCAATTTGAGTTACGGTAAACTGACTTAACCTTGTGACAATGAGGTTGTGTTGTTTTGATGTTTGTGTGTCCTCCGGTTTTATATAGGCTTAATTGGTTCAATTTCAGTTGACCTTCCATCACTCGAAGCTCCGATAAATACCATAAAAATGGTCAAATTACAACAAATCGCCTTCAATTGCAGCCGTCGATGCTCCTAGCGTATGTTTCGCTACTCCTAGTGCAAATAAATTTACCGTCGGAGGTCGCCAACAAGTCCTGCAGAAGTCCACAGTAAAAAAATATGGCGGACGCTTGTGACTAGCACCCGGTCCGCTCTTCACGCAATGTGTGATGCGGGAGTAGGGAACAACTGGCACGAGCGCTTTTCCCCGCTTTTCCGGTGCAAAAAATTTGCGATGCAAAAAGTGTCTTCGAAGAAACCCGGAAATCGTGTTTTATTTTCAATTTTTTTACGAGTCTGGAGTTTCGTCCTGCTTTCGTATATAATACGCAAGGACAGGAAATTGCTCCAACCCCCCCGTGGGGCCAGGCGAGAAGGAATCTTCTCCTTCCAGTCGCCTGGCAAAACACGGTGGGTTGGAAGCGGGGGAGGCGGCTGACACTTCAGACTAAGTAATCACCTGCAAGCGATCCTATAAAGATTAATTTCAAGCTATTTTTGAGACGTAATTATTCTCACTTATTTTCGTGGAGTACAGATTTCGCGAAATTTACAACCCACACCAACTTCCTCCCGAAGTAAACGTTTGAAGTCATCCACTAAATTTAAAAAGTCGATTTAATCCGCCTATACGACAGGATTAGCTGGAAGGTTGCGTTCTCCTTCTGTTAAACAATTTGATTTTTGAAAAAACTTGACGACAGGCAAACTTCAACATGAACGTGACAAAACTCGGCACGCAACGCATTATAATAATAATAATAATAAATTTATATAGCGCCATTTTCCCATAGGTTTCAATGGCGCTGTAACATTATGTAAGCTATCGTGGCTTTTCTTTCGTTAAGGCAGAAAAGTACTGTAGTGTTCTTTACTTCAATTAAGTACAGGTAAACTTGTTTAATTTTTCCAAGCGTTTTTGTAACAAGTTTAATTTAGAGATGGTCAGGTGATTGACAATCAGTTATGAATAGGAATAGAAGTAACTTATAATGAACATTACTCTGATTTACGACTTGCTTTGAAGAGTTATTTTGTGTAAACTAATTAATTAGCAGTACCTCTTAGCTATAGTACTATCTGCAAGTCTATACATATATTTTTTTTAAATTCGTTTTTAGCGTTTGTTTACTGGAAACTAATTATTTAGCCATGTTAAGAATGATATTTTTTTTATTAAAAAAAACTGTCAGTAATGAGGTATACTAGTGAATTAGCCTTTATGATATAAAATATCAATAAAATAAGATTGTAATCTTCATTTGCTTTGATAGTGTGAATATAGCGTTTTATAGCATTTATTTTACTGGAACTAGTTATTTAGAACTAGTAATAAGAATGTTATTTTTTGTTAAAAAAAATGTCTGTAATAAGGGATATACTAGCGAATTAGCAGTCAGTTCTGATAAAAAAATCATCATGTAATCTTCATTTGCTTTGATAATGTGAATAAACTAAGTTTGAGTTAGTCGCTTGATGATTGAACTTGTCTTTTTATTTCTAGCGTTTATTTACTGGAACTAAATTATTTGGCCGTGTTAAATAAAAGAAACCGGAAAAAAATTCACAACATACGTAATATTTCGAAATAAAAAAACAAAAAACAAAAAGGTAAATCGCGGAAGGGGCCATAACCGGGAGTACAAGGTACGGGGAAGCTGGAAGTCATATCCCCTCTTCCCCAGTCTCCTATGTGACGTCAGATTTTAGTATAAGCTTTGACGTTGCATTTAGCGAAATGTTTACATCTGAAAAAAAAATCCCGCAAACTGGCTATAATAGGCGGATCAAACGACAACAAAAGTCGGACTAGAATTTTCTTCAACACTTATCGACGGGCGTGGTCAAAGAGTACAGGAGAGATGACGTCATCTGCTTGTCATGACAATTTGAGCATGTTTCAAATTCGATGAGATCAGATTTCCCCCCCCCCCCCTCCCCCCCCAGAGAGGGGACTCCCATATAAAAGTGACTATAATCCTATGAGGGGGACAGGAGACCACAGGAAATTGGTGTGAAAAGAAACTTTGCTTCTTTGCAAAGCGGCTCAAAAGCAAGTTGATCTCTCTCGGCTAGTGGGGGATAAGCGCTTTTCCTCTTTTTCACTCGTCCCCCCCACTGACCGAGAGCCCTCAGTTGTGCATGGTGCATGTAGGACCCCTGTATAGCACTGACGGGATGTTCGTTTGTATGTAACAAGTACACGTAATAGTAATCAGAAATCAGAGAGTTTTGGAGAATAGGGCATCATTCACCGGGAAACTGGTCATTGGTATGAAGAATTTAGTATAGAATAGGAATTGATACTCGGTATTGACAGAATCTTACATAAAAAAATCATTACCAGGTGATCATGGTGATTACGGGCTTTCATAATACCTTATTATTCTCACTAATATTCGCGATGCAGCAAAAAAAGCGAAAATAACGACGATATTTTCGTAAAATTCTAAGAACGAATGTCGCTAAGGATGGAACCAAATTGAAAATGGTCAAAATAAAGTTTCCTTCATATTTTGTGTGTAGTTAGCCCTTGGGGTGGAAACATTTCATGATGATATTTTTTTCACTTCCTGCACTAACCTAGACTTGGGATCAGGGGGGGAAGTTCATGCCCAAAAATGTATTTTTTGAGGTATTTTTAACCCTGAAAACTGAGATTTTGTTAACTAATTCTCTCAAAATGCAAAAGACTGGTTAAAATTCTGCTGACATCCTGGTATAATATCATCCTTCCACTCTACAAAACTGGCAACGGATTTTCAGTTTGCCCCCTGGGGGCCCCCTGCCCCCCTGTCCTTTGTAAGGGGGGGGAACCGCCTTTTAAAAAAACTGAAAATGAGACATCTTTGGCTAAAATAAAATCAAAACTGGTATTCATATTTTGACCAAATTTGAAGTTGCAAATGAATATTTCGTCCTTTGTGAATCTTTTGGCACTGAAAAGTCCGCGGGCACTCAATTATTTTTTACAATACTGACCCACGACAAAATGTTAATTTTCTGTCATTTTCAATGTCATCTTTCTGGGGCTAAAATAATGCTATTTGTAGCAACTTACCACTACACTGTTTCTCTATCATCGATAATTTGAAAATATTTCACTTTTACAGCTTACATTTAAGCAACTTCAGAAAAATAAAATGTTTTGTATAGCACATCCACTGGTGAAACTGTTAATTTATGCAAAATAATACCACTCAAGTTACCGGCCAAAAATATATAAAACTGAGTTGTGTAGTCCATTTAAACCACAGAAATAAAACTTATAATAAACAATTGATGTTTTTTCATTACCATTTATTAAGTAGTAACTTCAAGAACCATCTCAGAGGCAGCGAGGAATCACGCCGAATATTCACCATGTTGAAACTATAGTTCTCGTCAGCTGGATCAGCCCCAAATGGTTTCTTTTACACTGAAAATATTATCTGGAATTTGCTGCAGCTGATAACTATCCACAAAATACTACAAACAGCTTCACGATGCTCCACTGATGTCACTGATCGATGCTGTCACCGCCATGTTGGATCACTTCTTGTCCCTTGTTCTTTTAGAAATGTCCCGATCTCTTGAGCTCCACAATTCTCAGCTATAAATCCTGAGCTATATATCAGTTAGCTATATAAATCCTTTTGAAGTATCCCTGTTTGGTTGTAAACTCCAAATAAGCCGGGACGAGACGATTGTATGTTTACATCTTTTTCGGTCAGCGGACACCATAGATAAACACACCAAGTGTCCCGGGGAATGTAGGTCACGTCGCCCCCTTGCACAGTCGCCCCAAGTTACGTCGCCCCAACTGTAGTTACGTCGCCCCAAAACGTAGTTTTTTGTGTGTGTGTTTAACTCGCGCCACGCTTTTACAAGTTTTATTAAACTTGCGACAACAAGTATATATATATATATATATATATAGCACAAGTTAAACAACGCACGCCTTTTTCACACGGCGTTGTTGCGACGATGTTGTTGCGACGAAAGCTTTTTTTAAGCGCAATCGGCTTAGAATCAAAACTGACCAATCAGTTAATCTAATAATCTAAATTCACCCTTTTAGTAGGGGGGTATTATCTCATCTTTTCCGACATGAAGCCCATTTTCCAAATTTCCCCCCTCCTGTCCTGATAATTATTGCACAGTCCCTAAAGGTGGAAAGGGGTGGGAGGTGGAAACAGCGAAAAATTCTGGCGCGAAACAGTCCGCCACGAAAACTGATGTTGTGGAGACAAGCGAGCGTGGCTGCTAACAGAGAGCTGATATTTAAGAATTATTGGATGAGGTTTTTGTGATATCCAGAATAATCAAGGTCGAGGTAAGAGTTATCAGCCGAAGCCGAAGGCTGAGGCTGATAAACTCTTACCGAGACCCTTGATTATTCTGGATATCACAAAAACCGAATCTAATAATTGTTTTATTATACATTCAACGAAAAAAAATGATGCTTTTGCCAACGATGTTGTCTACTTATAAGCGGCAAGCAACGCAAAGCGCGCGAACTTGACATGATTACCCGTGATTACCCGTGATCCTCTCGCGAACTTGACATGATTACCCGTGACCTTGAGTGCACTTGACATGATTATTGTATAATCTGCAGGTAGATGACGTAGATGCTTTCAAAGTCGCTGATTTCGAAAATTCACTGTACGCTTTCGGCCAATCAGAAAAGAGATAGTGAGTTTGAATGTATAATAACAAACATTAACTTCCGTCCGTCCCATGGTCACCGCTGACCGAACACGCGCAGGCTCTGGGACGTCATATCGGAAAATTCTGTCTCTCTCGCTTACCTCTCGTGTTTCATTTCAACTTACACAGTGAATGCCGCGCCATTTCGTTTTGCCGCCTTTTTGTCAATCGCTTTGTTTAGATCGTACTGAAAAATCGTCCATGCTAGTTGATTTACAACTGTTAAAATTCAATACCTGGAGGTAGTTTTAAAGTAATATTGAAATACAGTTAGAGGAGTATTCGCCTCGTTGGTTATTTATTCATGTCATATCTAACGCGCGCTCGTAGAATAATTGCTACATGTTGTTATATTAATAATGATACGTTGTCCAGAACACTGGTTATGAGAATAACGATAAATAATAGCAATAAGACTTAAAAGTGGAGGCCAATTCGGTCTGTAATCATACGAGTTTTAACAGGTTTTTAAAAAACCCATACAGGTTGAAACCCCATACATAATTAAATTGACAAATATTGCCGAGCTCCAGATAACGTTGAAGAGTCCCGGCGTATTTAAAGTTTACAACCAAACAGTGATACATGTACTTCAAAAGGATTTATATATAGCTAACTGATTTATAACTCAGGATTATAGCTGAGAATTGTGGAGCTCAAGAGATCGGACATTTCTAAAAGAACAAGGAGGGCCTGTAAAGCATTCATCACGGCCTGACCGTGAAGAAGTGATCCAACATGGCGGTGACAGCATCGATCAGTGGAGCATCGTGAAGCTGTTTGTAGTATTTTGTGGATAGTTATCAGCTGCAGCAAATTCCAGATAATATTTTCAGTGTAAAAGAAAACCATTTGGGGCTGATCCAGCTGACGAGAACTATAGTTTCAACATGGTGGCATTGATTATCTGGGCATAACGAAAGCATCGATGAATTATAATATTCGGCGTGATTCCTCGTTGCCTCTGAGATGGTTCTTGAAGTTACTACTTAATAAATGGTATGAAAAACATCAATTGTTTAATATAAGTTTTATTTCCGTGGTTTAATGAACTACACAACTCAGTTTTATATTTGTTTGGCCGGTAACTTGAGTGGTATTATTTTGCATAAATTAACAGTTTCACCAGTGGATGTGCTATTCAAAACATTTGTTTTTCTGAAGTTGCTTAAATGTAAGCTGTAAAAGTGAAATATTTTCAAATGATCGATGATAGAGAAACAGTGTAGTGGTAAGTTGCTACAAATAGCATTATTTAAGCCCCAGAAAGTGGGCATTGAAAATGACAGAAAATTAACATTTTGCCGTGGGTCAGTATTGTAAATTATGTGTTCTGCAAAAAATAATTGAGTGCCCGCGGACTTTTCAGTGCCAAAAGATTCACAAAGGACGAAATATTCATTTGCAACTTCAAATTTGGTCAAAATATGAATACCAGTTTGATTTTATTTTAGCCAAAGATGTCTCATTTTCAGTTTTTTAAAAAGGCGGTTCCCCCCCTTACAAAGGACAGGGGGCCAGGGGGGCTCCAGGGGGCAAACTGAAAATCCGGTGCCAGTTTTGTAGAGTGGAAGGATGATATTATACCAGGATGTCAGCAGAATTTTAACCAGTCTTTTGCATTTTGAGAGAATTAGTTAACAAAATCTCAGTTTTCAGGGTTAAAAATACCTCAAAAAATACATTTTTGGGCATGAACTTCCCCCCTGATCCCAAGTCTAGGTTAGTGCAGGAAGTGAAAAAAAATATCATCATGAATGTTTCCACCCCAAGGGCTAACTACACACAAAATATGAAGGAAACTTTATTTTGACCATTTCCAATTTGGCTCCATCCTTAGCGACATTCGTTCCTAAAGCCTTTGAGCCTTTTTTCTCAGAAATCGCGAAAATAAAGCTTCGTTAAATACGGATCTGTTGATTTACGTTTACACGCGAAAATTAGTGAGAATAAGGTAGAAAGAGTTTCTGGAAAAGGCCGAGTCTGGAATAGAGCAGGGATTTTTGGTGTCTAGTCTATAATAGGGATGCAAAATGCAGGTGAACACGGTCTGGTATAGGGTAAGTGTTTCAGAGTCCCAGCGGCACCACCCAAAACGTCGTAGAGTAACCCCGGAGTATAGGCTTGGATAAATTCTGCTCGTATAATGGCTTATTCTGCCATTATTGACCTTATAAGGCTCATTCTTACCATGAACATTTTCGAATTCAATAGCAACCACTACCTCCAAAACACACGGCACAGCTATGGGTACACGTATGGCACCTTCATACGCTAATCTATTCCTCGCTAAGCTTGAGACCGACGCACTCAAACATGCATCACATCAGCCACATACTTGGTGGCGTTTCATCGACGACATTTTAATGATATGGACTCACACTGAAGGCGAGCTGCTTGCCTTCATCTCTTGGATTAACAGCCTTCATCCCACCAGGGGCGGATCCAGGATTTTTTAATAGGGGGTCCCAGGGTTTTCCCGAAAAAAGTAGATTGAAGGTAAATTCTTGGAAGTAGACGGCAGTAGTAAAGGCCTCCCACAGAAAAAAATGAGATTTTAGGCTCTGAAAAGTGCATTTTGTGGATTCTGGAGATGGTTTTGCTATGGATAATAGAGAAAGCAAAAAACCCTAAGGTCTGATAGGGGGGGGGGGGGGGGTCCGGACCCCTCCGACCCACCCCCTGTATCCGCCAATGCCCACCATCAAATTTACCTCGTCCCATTCATCCACATCTATCCCATTTCTTGACGTCAAGGTCCTTCTCAACAATGGTGAGATTACAACAGATCTCTATACTAAACCTACGGATAAACATCAGTACCTCTTACACTCTTCATGTCACCCCATACATACCAAACGAGCCATTCCATTCAGCCTCGCCCTCAGACCGTGACTTCGACGTATATATGTTCTTCCGACGAGACCTTCACATTACGTACTAATGAACTTATACAATACCTCAACAACCGTGGATACAATCTCTCTTTTCTCAAATACGAGATACAACACCTTTGGTGTTCACACCATTACACGTATCGAGGCACTCCAACCCAGTGTTACCACATCTGACCCACCCAGTCGTGTTCCTTTTGTTATCACATACAATCCTACCCTTCGCTCTATACCATCTATCATTCAGAAACATTTCAACATTCTCTCTCTTCCCAACGTTGCATTAATGTATTTAAATCTACGGGAAATCTACACCTCTTGTTGCCTTTCGACGCACTGACAACCTTAACAACATATTAGTTAGATCCAAATTAAGTACTGTCACACAAACCAACCTTCCCAAATGAAGGGATCCTTCAGATGCGGTAACAACTGTGTTACTTGCAACTACATCACTGACGGGCGTACCCACTACACATTTTCCACTACCGGGGAAACCAGACCTATCACCCATTACATTGACTGCAACTCTCACACCTTGTCTTTGTTTAATTTTATTCATAGTTTTCGTTTTGAAAAGTAGGTTTGCATAAGTTTGACATGTACACATTGCTGTCAAAGCAACTTGATCGATAAACCATGATAAATAGCGTCCGCACTAAAAACGCCGTCAAAATCGAGAGCTTATTTCGCAACCTGCTGTATTGGTCCAAGAGTGTTGGCTAGTTTGAATAAGGTGTGGAGAGAGTATAACTGCGTGCAGAGGCGCGCGAGTATTACTCGCGAGCATAAGCAGCGAATCGCACTTCTTACTTATTTCCCGCTATAATTTTGTTTAGAACTGAAGAGAGACTATTTTGTAGTTGGTAATCTTACTAACCGAGGGTGAGGGCCGTACTGGGCAATATTGGCCCGAGGTCGTTGCAGTCTGACGGACCGAGCGCAGCGAGGTCGGGCCAACCCTGTACGGTCCCGAACAAGTAAGGTTAGTAAGTACTTCGATTGTATATGGCATTACGATAATTATGATATATTCAATTTGATTGGCTGAAAGCAAGCTGTCCAAATACGACACAAATTCCAAAGTTATTGCAAACATTTTTATACCGTGTGAAAAGTTTCTAGCTACATTTCGATCTGACGAAGATCTCCGATAGCTCAGTCACCGAAGAATCCGGATTATTCTCCAAGGAAATTCTCCAAGGATGCTTAAACTGATTGACAGTTTTTACGAAGATCGGCCGAAGATTTCCGACTATTTCCCGAAGATTCCCGAAGATTGTCCGAATGTCGTTCAAACGTTTTCGATCAAATTCCGAACATTTCCGAAGATGTCCAAAGACATCCGAAGATTTCCAAGGAAGATCCGAAGATGTTTCGACTATATCGCTAATACATTTAGTGCTCAAGCTCCCGGATGGTCTCCTACTGTATAAGCTTGCACACTGGAATGAGTACGGACCGTTTCCATAAAATCATACTGTAAAATCCCGACCGAGAAACAGCCAATCAGAACACTCAATTTAACTTCAGAATTGCTTGCCATATAATAAACATATTTAATAGATTGTGTGGATTTAGACTCGGTCTTACCGTCAAATGTAAACAGGAAGTAGAGCAGATAATCAGTGCACTGGTTATCAATGACCGACATGATTTGTATATTTGCAGCGCACGGCTTGAAGTGCTTTACCTGCATCAGTTACGAGAGTTTGGATGACTGCGAGAAGGACCAAATGGTCCAGGAATGCCCGTCAGAATACACACGCTGTATCAACATGACCCTGGTATTACCACCCTCTACAGGCTTTGAAACCAAGCAGTTTGCGAGAGGTTGCAGCCCAGTAAACGTGTGCAATTACGCCAAACAAGCTTCGAATCGTGCACAGTCATTTACAAATTTGGACCTCCAGGGACAAAACGTCACATGTGACGTATCCTGCTGCACCAATGACCTCTGTAACGAGTCTGCAGTACCGGTGGTCAGCATCGTCATGCTGGTAGCATGCGCCTTGTGGGCTTTAGTTCGTTAGGTCACGTGGTACCAACGCTTTCAGTTCTGTTTTGGTTGTTTAAGGGGACAGTCATATTTTATAGATAAAATTGTCAGTGTAGTGATGTAAATAAACAAAGTACTCAAAGATTTCCTTGATTTTCTATAACGTTTCACAGAGTATCTAAAATAGACAATTTTTTTTTCGCACATTTTTTTTTATTCCTTGGGCGCAGCCATCCTGGATGTGAGTGGCTTTTTCTGGTTACTTTTATTTTTTCACCAAATAAGGAGCCGTGCTACGTCATCAAGTCGAAGATGGCGGCGCCCATGATAGAACTGATGATCCCGGGAGACGATCACTCACTTGTGTACAATTAAACATTTTAAATGAATACATTTAAAAATGAAGATTTTGAGGGAAAGATGTTTTAACAACTTCCTTTAATATTCAACCCCTGGCTGAAGGTTCTGTTGTGTAAACCTATGTAATTTTGAATAACTATAAGCCTCTATTTCCATGACATTTTTTTGTGTAAACATTTCTAATTAGTTCATTGGTAGATGTTCTCATTAGTATTCCTTCAGTGAATTCCAAAATAAATGTTCTGACGGATTCACGTGGATACATCTCTCAATTAAACGCTTTTTAGCAGTCACCGACAAGTCTCCATTCTTTGCAACTTGATAATAAAACAAATCCAGTCTGTTGTTACCATCAAACTTGGCTTTAGACAAAACACCCTGTAAAAGACACAGATTCAGCTGGTCAAAATCGGATGTTACTAAATCCAGTAACGAGGAACGGGGAACGGGGAACGGGGAACGGGGAACGGGGAACGGGGAACGGGGAACGGGGAACGGGGAACGGGGAACGGGGAACGGTAACGGGGAACGAGGAACGGGGCTAATCCTATCCCTGACTAGAGAGCCTGTTCAAAGGCTAACGCGTATGACGTTTAAACGTTACCTACCATGGCGGCGGGAAGATCGTTTTTCTTCAAATGAAGTAAGAGTAGCCAGTACTGAGCTATGGCCGAGCCTCCTGTGTCTGAGTCTATCACATGTTGGAATGCTCGTCTCGATGCCCTGCAGACAAAAAACATTGAACACACTTAGGGCAATTTGAAATTATAAATAAAAATACATCAAGGTCTCTAGATTCCACAGGCTGCAGTACGAACAGGAAGAACTCAAAAGTAATGTAAGAGTATACAGTCGAAACTATGAGCGGACACTCTCGTAAGCGGACAGCTCTACTTTCGGCCGCCTTGGCAAAACCCCATTTGAACTCTAGCTCATACAAACTCTGTATTAACACATTCCCGTAAGCGGCCAGCTCCAGTTGCGGACACTTTTTCTGCTTCCCGAGGGTGTCCGCTTACGGGAGCTTCGACTGTAGTTTCATTTGCCGTCGATACTCGCGATAAAACTCGACCCATGCTTGTGCAGCGACGCAATGGAGTGATGAGACATACCTAGCATTATCTTGAAGATAATATACAATCCCCTGAATAAGATAAGCAGCTGAAAAACCAGACTTCAACTTGAGGACCTGCGATTAAATCACATAACAAGTACACAGTGAAATGATGAAAAAATGCACTAACCCAAATAGTCTTTACAGTGCAACTACTGTAACCGAGGCCACTTAGACAATCAAAACCAATCACATATTGCAGAGCAGAATAAAGAATTTCAACTTAATTCATAGTTGAAACAACGTCGAACGCAACCTAATCCTGTCGTACCATGCAGGTGGATAAAATCAACTTTTTGTAAGTGGTACTCGATTAGCCCCCCCCCCCACCCCCCTCTCCCTCCCCGCCTTTTTTGGCAGGGGCTTCGCGGTAAAGGCCTTGGGGACGAGGTTAAACCCGAATGCCCGTGGAACATGTATTACACTAAAAACTGATTGGCTCAAACAACTGAAGTTTGAACTCTTTCTTTCCATTCTGTAACGTGGTTTGGAGTTTCGTTGTCTTAAGGCGGGGGTACACGTGAATGCCATTTTCCCGCCACTTAACATGGGTTTAATGGAAATATCTCGTTCACGTTTCAAGCAATCCAAAAACTATTAGCTCATTACACGAATCTATGTTATGGGCATTGGGGTGTTTTTGTAAATTTTTTGGTGATTTTTGGGTATGTTTGGGAGGAAATAGGTTTTCTCAAAGGAGTTGTAAAATTTAGGGAAATAAGAAATATTGAAGATTTGATGTAGTTTTAAAATTAGAATTTGAAGGTAAAAATTAGTAGATTGACATCAACGACAGTTGATAATGGCTCCGTCAATTCCAAGCCCGCTCATCCCCCCCCCCCGGGCATTTGTCGGGCATTTGTCATTTTTTTGTCAGAAGGTTGAAAATGCCCCACGGTGGGGTCAGCTTACATGCACAAAATCCCCACGGTGGGGCTTCAGGAGCAGTGCAAATGCCCGACCCACGGGACAAGTTCAAAAACCTTTTTGAGAGGATCGAGGAATTTAAAAATCTAAATTCCAAGCAGAACTATTAATGATGGACACTATAATTGTTCACAAATACATAGCTCTTTATTTATACCTGAAATCATGATTTTTGGAACATTTTTTCATTACAACTGCAACACGAAGCTTCGTTCCGCCATCTTTGACATCTTTGATTCGCACGTGGAAAGCAACGGTGCAAATGTTTGCACATGTGGGGTGGGGCTACGGTACACTTGAAAAGTGCGGGACTCAAACGAGGTTTAATATCAACTCAGTTTTTATATTTTTCTATCGGGGGCAATCAGGAAATTTTAAATAAACAACAAAACGTGTACGTCTTTTAAAATACGAAAGATCGCGTTGCCTTTGACAATGCCCCACCCCCGGGCTGCCCGGTTATAGCAAATGCCCCACCCTAGGAATGGAAAAGTTGTAAAATGCCTGACAAATGCCCGCGCTCCGCGCTTATCGCGCTTATGAGACCCGGGGGGGGGGGGATGGTCGGGCTTGGAATTGACGGAGCCATAACCACGCAAGAGCACCCGCGTGGGTATCAACTGTCTGTTGGTGTTCCAAAAATCTTTTTTTTCTTCTATCCCTTCTTTAAACCTCTTAAAATTTCATTGAAATTCACGTGTACCCCCGCCTTAAGTGGCCCCGGTTATAGAAGTCGCACTGGTTTACCGGTTGACACATACCTCATTAGATGCTTCAAGTGAAAGATTGATCCACCGATCACGGTCAGCGGACTCTGACTGCGAGGAGAAAAAATGTAAACCAAGCTTACAAACAAGTACATGTGAGACGTTCAGTTACTTTACTCCAGGATCGGGGGTGGGGGGGGGGGGGGGGGGGGGGGGGGGGGGGTGTGGGGCGCAAATCACCTGAAATTCCCACGAGTTAGGGAGGGGAGCGGACAAAAAAGTTGGAGTAACCTTGTGATGGTTCAAATAGCCTTCCCAGGGATGGAATGAAATATTTCTTATCAACATGAAAGTATGGATATCACATGTTTGCTGTAATATATGGATAGCTCAAGTGGTACTACTAACTCGGTGTGTAGTTTTGAAATCCTGCCACTGCCTCGTAACATTCTATGCTAAACTCATTTACCACACATACATACCTGTGCTAAGCGTACAGCTAACATTGCCAATCTTATGAGAGGAACAACTCGCCAACTTTGTGCCCTGAAACAGAGCAATAAAAAGAATTTTGATGACCAGTCATGCATAGTCCAAAATTCCCGTTATCGTTAATTCGCTACAATTTTCCTTGAGAAATTTGTTTCAAAGTCACAATGTTGTTTCTAGGTTGATCAAGTCCTTCATTCTCAAAATCTGCCCACTGTTCTGCCTACTGTTCAGTATAAAACGGCAAATAAGTTAGGAATTAATCGTTCTGACTACATAAACATTTACCGAGTTTTGATGTGTTTTTTTTTTGCGAGCAAAACCGTAAAGAGGCCGTGCAGCACTTGAAGGTAAAAGTTTCATGTTCCATAACAAAATACCGCGAACACGTCACAAGTATACGTCACGTTGCTTAGCAACTTCTATGACGAAAGCCGCGTGGAGGCGGGAATTAATGTCGCGCCTAACCAGTCTCAAAAGACCGCTGTGCATTTTGATGCAAGTAGAGCAACAGACCACTGAAATTCTCCGCATGATATAGGGAAACTAAGCACCAGCTTTCAGCACAAGGATGTCTGGGATCGTTTGGGTAACCTACATGACCTATGAATGGTCGATAGTTGCCTTTGCCGGGAAACTATTGACCAATTATATAAGCCATGTCATTTGCCCAAACGATCCCAGGAATTCTAGTTGCTGAAAGCTGGTGCTCAGTCATCCCAAAGTTCCTGGAATGAAGAATGTGCTCTGCTCTGATTTGTAGTCGAGTCGATGACACCAAAGCCTTTCTGTCGCCGTAGTTCAGTACTTTTATGACAACTCTGTTGTTTCCTTTCTTTTATAATTTTAGTCCCGTTTTATCTGAATATCGCATAAAAGTAAAAGTTGGAATATTACACTTGACTTTGTTAATCCTCGTCAATCAGAAGAAATCAGAGGCATTTATAATCAATTTGCGTTCTTACTTGCTGTCCATTCCTGCCTGCAGACATTGACGATAGCAAAGCTCTGCTGCCATTGGCGAACCCTGATTGGCTTGAACGTCTGCTAAAACCTGTTAAACCCGTTTGAATGAGAACACAGACAAGCAAATGAACTTGATTAATATTCCTAAATACACGTTCAATATTTACACTCGCAAGAAGATGAGAAGTAAGTAGTACTCAGTCTATTACCTGCCAGGCATTCGGTGAATGAGTTGGGCTCGATAGCAAAGATGTTTGCAGCAAGTTTAGTCCAATTTCTACAGGTTCTCCGCTGGCCAGTAACACCTGAGCTTTCAAGAAGTGCAGTTGAGCGGAGATTTGTGGAATCGAGCTGTACACAGATAACGCCTGTAAGAGAAATAAACCATAGTAACAGACGCAATAATTAGCCAAAATAGCAACACGATGGACCATGGAATCAGAAAAACATACTTGCCTCTGGTTGTATGGAGCGGTTTTCAGTTAAGTATAGTAAAACCAATCACTCTGACCAGTCACAGCAGACGATAATAAAACAAGGAACCAGTCAGAACTCGAAGCAAATACATGTAACAGCGCCGAGCGCGGGAAAACGCGTGCGACCAAGTCGCGATTGGTTTTACTTTGGCATCTGATTGGTTAAGAAAATGGCGCGAGCCTTTTTCAAACCAATCAGAGAGCACGGCTAGCACGCTCAATTGAAAGCTGCTCTATCCATGCAATCGAGTATATTTAGCGTTAAGACTCTTACATATATGTTTTAGGGGAAAATGAAATTAAAGGACTCTTTTAAAATTTTTAAATTTTAAAAGAGACAGTGCGAACCTTGTTTGTTAGTAATTCGCTGATGTACAGGGACGCGGTAATTCCTCGTCCTTGTTGGAGGTGACCAACGTGAATCCACAGCGGTTGGACGAATTCAAACAACACATCATGGGCGAACGTGACTTATGAAGATATCAAACAGTAGCGGTGATAGTAACGAATCACTTTTCCAAACTATCGACAGTGTTCGACTAACTGCTCAACAAAAGGTCCACGAAAGTTACGTTGATACGTATATTTGGAAGCTGAAATCAAATAGGCCTTGTGCATGATTGTGACTCACAATTCATCACCAAGCCTCGTTTACACGAAATTCTTCCCAACCTCTGACATGTGCATACTGTTACACGTGGGCATTCTTTTTGGGAATTTGTTCATGATAAAATGTACAAGTCCACTTGGGGTGCAATTTATAGCTAGTCTGATGTGAATACGCATAAGGGCTATTCTGGATGCTTTGATTAACACAATGGAATAATGTGGATTTTATTTCATATTTAATAACAAAACAGGTAATTTAAGAAAAATATATATTACCCTGACTTACAACCAAATTCTCCGAAGGCGAATTATAGAAAATGTATAGTACTATAATCAGGACCTTAAAACGTTACACCTACCTGGTCAACATGTTTAGCAGCTTCCTGATGTAGCCCAGAATACAGTAAGCAGTAGCCACGGTGAATAATGGCCCAGGACTGGAGGGTCTCCAGATGACTGGTCCGTGCTTCAACAAGGGCTGGCAGCTGATGTTCAGATAGGGACTTGACTTTCTCTTGTGAAGCTATAGCAGAAAATGTTCAAGCTATCAGAATATCGTGTGTAAATGGAAATATAAAACCGGCATGGTTGGACTATTGACTTTTCTGAGGCTCAGATATGCTTTCCAGTGGGAACAAGTACCAAGGGAACAAGTACCCAGGGGAACAATTGCCCAAGGGAACAAGTGCCCAAGGGGAACAATTGCCCAAGGGGAACAATTGCCCAAGGGGAACAATTGCCCAGGGGAACAATTGCCCAAGGGGAACAAGTGCCCAAGGGGAACAATTGCCCAAGGGGAACAAGTTCCCAGGGGGACCAATTACCCAGAGGAAACAGGTTCCTGGAGAGTTTCCAATTCTTAGAAACGAATCAAGCAAATCGTCACGAGTACTGCATTGCCCTTTTTAACGAACACACACACGCTACAAAACATTGTAAAATAAAAGGTACAGTCGAACTGCAGCTACTAACAACAGCCACCTCTTTGCAACGGCCAGGACCGTGCGCGGCCAATCCATAATATACTTTGCTCTTATTGAAACCAGGATTTTTAGTCCCGACCATACAATTACTCTGAAAATCAGTTTTAGTATCTCATACCTGCAGACTCCACAAACTGAGAGATCCTGGTGCCAAGACCGTTCTTTTCTGTTCCAAGTCCCTCGCGACCAGTGGCTATATTGTGAGCTGTTACAGACGCTGCAAGAACTGCCCAGCTTGTCACGTGATCAGGATGCGCATGAACAGCCTTCTGGGATGCTATGAGACCTGACCGAGTTCTGTTGGTTGCGCTTTTAAGGTTGGGTTTGCTGATGTGGTTACGTAAGGCTCCTGAGCCCACAATACCGGCGGGGTGGAATGCGGGGTTGTGCTGTTGAAGAACAAATGGTTCAAGCTTCTATTAAACAATGCAATGTTTCCCATATCTTCCATGTTATTAAAAGTAGAGTCAAGTTACTTTGGAACAATTTACGTTTTAAGGTAATAATGCATCTGAATCAATGCTAAAAAAATCAGCTACTTCTTCTAAAGTCCGGGCTAAGCGAGAACGAGTCGCCGAGAGTTGAATTGTACGAGAGTTTTCTACAACTCTCATCGACTATCGTCAGACGTGGGCCAGACGAGATAAAACTCTCGACGGCTCTCAAGAAAAGTTTGAGCAGGTTCAAATTCGATGAGAGCGCACGAGAGTCGCAGAGAGCGCATGAGAGTTTCAGGCCAAACGAGAGCGAAAGTTTGAACTCTTGTCAACTCTCGTTCACGTTTGGCCCGGGCGGCTTTAAACTAACCTCTGATGAGTGACTCCCTCCAAGTCTCGCAGAACACTCAGAACAGCAAGCAGCGGCCTACAACAGAAGATTCCCAAGAATAAAGAAGATATAATTTCTCCTTACAAAATGAACTCACTGCCAAACAGAATAGTGACGAGAATAAAGATAATCATCAACTGAGGGATATTGTATTGATGTACCGCCAAACTCTCATTAGCTATATTAAAATAAATGTATGGCGGTGAGTAAGGAGAATTCGTATTTTGAGCTTGAGAACGAACGGGTTCACTTGTGGGTAAACGTATATAGTACAGGGGACAAGTATTGTAACACTTTATTACACGACATGGCATTTTAGAGTGCGAATACGCACAAAGACGAGAACAGATATGAGACCGTATTACACGGGTCTCAGTCCCCCTGACCGCGCGCTACGGAAAACACTGTTGAAAGCCTATATTTTAGGAAAGATATTATGTCGTATAATAAACAATTTATTCAGCGGAAAGTTGTGTAACTCGGCAGTGTTTATTTTTTCTCGCCTAAAGGCTCGAAAAAATAAAAACTGACTCGTAAAAATACCCAGCCGTATTACACAACTTTCCGCTGAATAACCTCTATGTATCAAACACTGTGTCAAACTGTACTACAGTTACCTCTTGTTCGTCAGGACAGGCTTGTAACAGATAGGAAGCCAACTGACTCCATAACAAACTGCTTGCTGGATTGCTGTAACGGGATAAACAAACAATACATTCTTGCGTTCTGTATCAGTTATCGGGTATAAAGTGTCTATTATATGAGTGGATAACCGAAATCTTTCAAATGATTCCAAAGATGGCCCGAAGATCTTCAGAATACTTCAGAGGATTTCCGAAACGGCCCGAAGTTCTCCGAAGATGCCACGGAAAATTTCAATGACCTCCAAGAACCCCAAAGGGTGCAAGGAAATAGTGTGTGTACCAAATTAAAGCAAAATGACAGTCCAAAAAGTTCTTGTAATAGAATAAGACGAACTTCAATTTCGTGCGGAAGGGTCATAAAGATAAACAGCGCATGTGATGAAAATCTTACCGGTGGATTTCTTTCATGATATGACTTCGTCCAAGTTTCTGATTTCCCTGTAACAAGACAATAACAGCTATATTAGGGCAAACAGTATGGCCAATGGTCACCATTAGCACGGCTCGAGTGGTCTGGGTTCGAGCGCTAGCCGGGGTCACTGTGTTGTGTTCTTGGGCAAGACACTTTTACTCTAACAGTGTCTCTCTCCACCCAGGAGTATAAATGGGTACCAGCGACAAAATGCCGGGGGGTAACCTGCGATGGACTAGCATCCCATCCAGGGGGAGTAGCAATACTCCTAGTCGGCTTCATGTTTCGAAAACCGGGATAAGCTCCGGCAGTGTGGGCCAGTTTGGCTCGAGTGCGGCATTACCTTTACCAAGGGCAAACCCTAAAAAATACTTTTCCTTATTTACGAATCATCCTTATAACAACAAGATGACATGACAACTTTCTTGTGCTCGCCGACAATTAAACGAAGATTTACCGAAAAGGCCACTCTCTAACATAAGAGAAGGTTTTCAAATACCTGTAGGGCATAAAACCTTGAATACAGATAGCAGATATCGCCTGTTAAATCTTCGCTCCCTGCAAGACAAGACAAATCGCAAAACAAAAGACATGTAACACATTTCAGCAATACCTGTTTAGTAAAATGTGCGTTGCTACGTTAATTACATTCTTGCTATTGCCATTTCCTGATCAGTAACTCGACATTCATAACCCTGCCACATCGAGCAGATTACTGAAAAGATCGGGTTATACTCGGTACTCGGTGTGTAAGAAGACAACAATTTTAAGTCGAGTAGCTGTTAGAAGCTGGCTACGTGGTACCAGTGAGCAATTTATTAAGAACAAGGAAAACATACATATGAATAAATATTGAACGAGGAATACAAAACTGTGTTAAATTATCTCATTTCACGTATTCACGGATGGTGCATCTTGAAAAAATTGGCAAGTTCGTCGTTCGCAATCCGTCTTAATCTTCTCCATCCTCAACCAGGCTTGTTCCTGTTTGGTTTATTATCACCTATTTGGTGTTTTTCTACTTTAGTAAACTATTATTTTGAAGCTTTCTTCAATTTGAAGGTGATTTTGCACTTCGCAAAAATGACCTAAAACTTGAATTTCCGCCTTTTGTACCGCGTAACCGGCTCAGTAGGCAGCATAAAGTGCGAACGGCAAGGGTATTTCCTTCCTGTTCCACTATCTGACGCCCTTTTCATAACCCCAAGTCGTTCTCTATTTAATCTCACCATTCTTCCGTTTCATAAGTTCGCCAAGAGCTGCTCCGGCCAAAGTAGCATCACCGCTGACCAGCCCGAGGGCACAGAGCGCCATGAGCCCGCGATCACAAGCGGGTTGTAACTGAGAACTGTAACAGCAAAAAATTCAATCATACTCATACAAGTGCTTTATAAACTTCCGACCAAAGTACATTTAGATCAATTGAAATACCTTTACGAAAAAAGACCTTAAAGGAGAAGGTCACTCCCTGAAAGCGACATTCCGCGCAACCTGTATTATTGGCGCAGAGCGCTGTGATTCCCGCCAATACAGGTTGCACGAAATGACGTCACGATTAGGCGGCCAGGTTGCTGAGTAGTCTTCAAAATGGCGGCTTTCGTAGTCGAATTTTTCGACACTTTGAAGGGAAATTTCCCGAGGTTATGAGGCTCTGAGGTTATGATTGACTTTAGCTTTTAATGATCCAGATTTTAGTTTTTAGTTTTTACTCAGAATGTATTTTTATTTTTTAATATTGTAATGTAATATTTACATGGAACTTCAAACTACGGTCAGTAATTCGTCTTCATCTTTTCTTTTTAATGGTAGTGAAAAAAAAAATGCGCTTTCTGGAGTGACCTTCTCCTTTAAGGCTTTTTGTCCCCAAAACAATACATACATACAGCACACAGTACTACTTTCTAAGAAAACAGATTTTTTTTCTCACCTTTTAAAAAGCATTGCCTTTGCTCCTTCTTTGTCATTCAATGTGTATCCCAGCATGCCCATGGCAGTTAGAACACATGACCTGTCAGCGTCTGTATCAGCCAATTGAAATGCTTGTTCGTATGCTGAAAGTGAAAAGAGCAAACATGTATGTATATACATCGCTAATCAAAAGAGGCAAAGTTAAGTAACAAACATCAACTGTCTCTGGAAATACAAGCGAATTTAACACCATTATTTTAATCGAATTGGCCATGGTTAAGTCTGTGAATGAAACCCTTGTGTGTGACCATTGAAATGAAAGCTATTGAGCAGTACTTTCATGTGGTACTGGTGATAATAAAATTGCAGTGTACTTGGGTCACTCGAAGGAGTTAAAGAGTTGAATAGAATCCAGAGATTGGTTACCTTGATAGCTATCTTTTAACTGGCCCGCCATGAACAATGACAAAGCGAGCCCACATACGTCATGAAACATGGTCAGTGGCTTCACAGCTTGGTAACACGCCACTGCGTCCTTGTAACGACCCAATGAGCTGATGACAACAAAAAACAACAGCTCAAAGGTTTATGGTATCGTTATGAGTACAGTTGAACCTCTATAATACGGACACCGAAGGGACGTAGCAAAGTGTCCGTATTAGAGAGGTGTTCGTATTATAGAGGTCATGATATGACGTCACTCTACTGACGATAAGAAATGTCGATGATAAATGGGCTGTTTTCAATCAGTTTATCGACTACCTGTAATGGCGATAACATGTAGTCGATAAACTGATTGAAAACAAATTCTACTTTTATTGTATGGACAATGGGACAATAAATTAACTTTGATCTGTAAGCTTCTGTAACTACAAACTGGAAAATGTATTAAGGTCATTCCTTAGTATTGCACTGCGCATCCTTTCTGCGCATAATTTCGCGCGTAATTAGCGCGCGCACATTAAAAACACGGCGGCTTTTTCATTGTGGCTATGCTCGCCAGAGAGGTAAATGATTGTTTTCTCGTAAACGAGCGTGGTGACCTATCATTTTTTTTCGCATATTTAAGTCTAGTAATCATCTTCTTTCTATACAAGGAGTATAGACCAATTCTCAGTGCAGGGAAATTAATAATCACTGAAAACGTGAAAAAATACGTGTTTTTGGTTGATTTTGTAAGGAATTATGAGGTATTTTTAGTCGATTATATCTCTTTCGCGGGGCTGGTGAACTATTCTTTTTATTCTATATTTTGAAACATTACATCACAATGTTCAACTAGGGAAAGTTTCAGAAACTTCCCAGTGTAACTTCTAATTCGATGGAATTACCTTAAAGTGCACCTAACTCCAAAAAATTTTCTTCGCTTAAATAAATCTACATGTAATTCGAAGCATTTCTGCGAAAAAATTTTGGATTCGGTTGAATCCTCGATTTTCTATGCTCTGCTGAAGTCACGTTCGATGTGTTGCACGACCGCGTATAGGGAGTCTGGAGTCTGGTGCCGAGTTATGACGTCTACTCGGGAACCACACAATATAGCGCCTCTGTCATTTCTCTGTATTTGTTTGGGATAATTGAACATAAAAGGGATCATTTCTATGTCTTTTGGGACTTAAAGTGCAACTAACCCCAAAAAGTTTTTTTCGCTTAAATAAATTTCCTTGCTACCCTGATCACGTCTGCGAAAAAATTATCGCAATCGATAAAATCCCCGCGTTTCTACAGCCGTTTAAACTTGGAATTTTCTGTCCCACGACCGCGCATTATTCGGGTCCTGGGTCGAGATCTTGTGACGTAACGGCGGGAACGTTCTGAATAGCGATAAGAGGCTTTTGTGAGGGATTTACATTGTGTAGAAACTTCTTCGGATGATTTCTTTTTCTTTACGTCTTCATAACTATCGCAATTTTACCCACAAAGAAATATGTCTTCCAGCGACGGAAATTCGGAGTCGAACTATGATTCCGAAGATTCTGAGACATGTTTTATTCCGGAATACGACATGGAGGTCGCACAACAAGCAATGAAAGCCTCGATGAAATGGCATATATGTGTGCTGATGAACCCTTGGCGGACGAAGAATGGCTAAAAAAGTACAACAAAGAAGTTAAAGAAAATGAAGATTTAGAACGAATGCTTCAAAAAAGATTGGACGGCACGGAACATGTGAGGGATTCTTGGTGAGTCGCAAGTTGCCAAGTATAATTTTGCGTAAATGTAAACAAACGCGATTGCTGTCATGTCGCTGCGAAATGTATTATTCGCATTCTCATGATCGATCAGTGAAAATTAAACAGAACAGAATAGTGTTATTATCTTACCTTTATTGTAGGTGTTCATGTGGAAACTGCAAACATGATTCGCTTTTATAATCTTAGCGAATGCTACTGCTGTCGTACACCATATAACTGCTGTTTAGCGAGGTTACAATTTATATGCCATCCAATAAAGCTTGTTTTGGCGCTGTCCTATTGAAGTATTGGTCCATGCTTAAAGTTTGTATATCGAGAGTTTATAGAGAAGTGTATTAAGAGTTGCTTGAGACGCAGCCAAGAGATAGTCGATCGATTGAAAATCGGCTTGCTCCGCGCGCGGTCTGCTCGGGCCTGGAAATTGAAGCAAAGCTGAAAGGAAACGTTTGTCGTTGCTACTCCAAATAACCACCATAGTGAACTAAGTTAATTTTGAAGTAAAAACCGTCAAATAAATGACTTTTTCTTCCTCGGTAAGCGAAATGGAAGTTGTGTTCCCACGGTGGTCCGCATTAATGTACGATAAGTATACGGTTTATCGGACCGCTTATTTCTCGGCCTCAGAAAAACTTTTGGAGTTCAAATCTTTTGTCAGTTTTACTATTTTATCCTTCAAAAGAAATTCGTCTTTGACTTTCATCAATATTCCCGAAATTGCTTCGCACGAGGAAGAAATGTTAACGCCATTACAGATGCGCGATATCACGGATCGACGCTCGAGCTACTGAATCTTCTGGTTATCTTTTAGCAGCGATGGAGATAGGTTCTCGGTAATATTTGGTCGAATTGCTAGTTGGCTTTGACCGGGTTAAATAGCCTTTGGAAGTCGGCCTGCTAGAAGTGCGCGGACAAATTTCAGAGTTCTTGATCAATGACTCTCACTTGAGTCCCACTTTATACTTCGCTCGTTTGAGATTACAAAATCCATCGTCTTTTTCGTATTTATCGACGATCGCTATAAAATGGTATAGTATACCTTTCTCTAAATCTGGGGTGTTGCTGCAACAGCCAATAACGCACCTGGAAGGAGTTTCTACACACTTTTCGAATGTGTATCGCATCTTCCTAAAGGAAATGAGTGGACGCGAAGGATCTAAGGTTCCCGGGCTTACGTCACAAGCCGCTAAACTCATTCCCAGTCAAAAACGCGGTCGTGAACAAAAATGGAGGCGTTTTTGGTGACTTTGCCGGGGCACAGAAAATCGAGGATTCAACCAAATCCAAAACAAATTTCGCAGTTAAGTTTCAAATAATAAGTACATGTATTTAAACGAATAAAAATTTTTGGGGTTAGTTGCACTTTAAACTGAAGAATTTTGTTTCGAAATTGTGCGTTCTTCATCTTCGAAGTCAAAGTTAAGTTTCGATTCGAATTACTCCGAAATAAACTTCATTTCTGAAGTAGAAATCGAGCTGGAATCGACGCGTGATTTATACATAAATATGCGTTCCTCAATCAATACTTCAAGCGGCAATGAGGAAGAAATCTTCGCAGATGAACCGCTTCGAGACCTGGAATGGACAAATAAATGTGAAAAGGAGGTCAAAGCGAATAAAGAGCCGAAAAGAAAGCCCAAGGACCGCTTAGATAGCACTAAAGAAGCCAGTCAATGGTATAAAGCAATATTCGTGTCACCTATAAACTTTGCTACTCCGACGAGCGTTTTAGACATTTATATTTTTGCTTTTGCGAGTATGCATTTCGTAAAGCAATGGTTATTCTGTTAAATGCCAGCTTTTCACCATTTAATGTTTGCAACAGCCAAGTAACCGTCGCAGTTGTAAGAATTCTCGCTCGAGGCTTTTGTTTAGATGCTTTCGTAGATGTCTGTTTAGCGAGGTTACAGTTTACCAATGTGCCATCCAATAAAGCTTGTTTTGGCTCAGTTCTATTTAAGTATTGGGTTGTCTATCGAGAGTTTATAGAGAAGTGTATTAAGAGTTGCTTGAGGCGCAGCCAAGAGACAGTCGATCGATTGAAAATCGGCTTGCTCGCGCGCGGGCCTGAAAATTTAAGCCGCAGAAAACAAACTGAAAGGAAACAAGCCACATCACAACAGTTTTGACATCCTCAAAACGCTTGTCGTTACTACTCCAAATAACCACCATAGTGAATCAAGTTAATTTTCAAGTAAAAACCGTGAAATAAATGACTTTTTCTTCCTCGATAAGCGAAGTGGGTATGTTCCCTCGGTGGTCCGCATTGATACCCATTGACGTTACGATCTGTACACACGGCTGTCGCACTGCTTATTTCCCGGCCTCAGAAAAAAACTTTTAGAGTCAAAATATTTTGTCATTTTTCTTATTTAGTCATTCGAAGAAATTCGTCTTTGACTTACCTCAAAATTTCCTGAATTGCTTCGCACGAGGAAGAAATGTTGACGCCATACAGTTGCGCGATACTACGGATGATCATGAACGCTCGGATTCCACGCTTGTGCTACTGAATTTTGCCGGCTATGTCATTGGTAGAGATAACATTTCTGTAACATTTGGTCGAATTGCTAGTTGACTTCGACCGGGTAGATTTGAAAAATAGCCTTAGGAAGTCTACTGGAAGTGCGCGGACAAACTCCAGAGTTCTCAAATTTATGACTCTCCGCACAGTCCCACTTCGCTCATTTGAGTTTACAAAATCCACCGTCTTTTTCGTATGTTCTCGAACATCGCTTTAAAATGGTATAGTATACCTTTATCTAAATCTGGCGTGCTGCTGCAACGCCCAATAACGCACCTGGAAGGCGTTTCTACACACTTTTCGAATGTGTATCGCATCTTTCTGAAGTTAATGAGTGGACGCGAAGGATCGAACGTTCCCGAGTAGACGTCACACAGCCGCTAGAACTCATTCCCCTCAAACGCGGCCGTGCAACAAAATGGCGTCGTTTTAGGTGCAATTTTGGAGACTTTGTCGGGGCACAAAAAATCGAGGATTCAACCAAATCGAAAAATTTCTTCGCATTTAAGTTTCAAATTATAAGTAAATTCATTTAAACGAATAAAACTTTTTGGGGTTAGGTGCACTTTAAATACGAACTGTTATCACTAGAGACAGGAGTGTCCGTAATACAGTGGAACCTCGATATAACGATACTCGATATAACGATGTTCCGGTATAACGATCAACATTTTACGGCCCGGCAAATGTTACAGTAAATGTATGGAGAAAACTCCCGATATAACGATACTCGATATAACGATATTCCCGATAAAACGATCACAATCTGGCAGCCCAAACGTAAAATTTACCCCGATATAACGATAAAATCAATCATCGCGCGATGAAAAAGGAGGCTTAACACTTGAAAAGATATGACAATACTCCCGGGCAATTCTTTTCCTTTATAATTTAGTTCTCATTGCATAAGGACTGTAACGTGTCTGTCAACAGCTTGTTACGATAGGGATTTATACAGTACATGAAAAATCAATTATTAACAATACCCCGATATAACGATATTTTTGGCTCTTTTCCCGAAAAATTGTTATATCGGGAATTCGTTATTACGATCTCCCGATATAACGATCTAATTTGGTCGTCCCTTGGCACATCGTTATATCGAGGTTCCACTGTAAAGAGGTTAAGTTTATATGAATTTTCTCTCTGGGGCCGAGATTTAGTGTCCGTTATCCGTATTATAAAGGTTTTCTTTATAGAGAATATATGTGCATTTTGCTAGGACCAAAGGAACTGTCCGTAAAAGAGGGGTGTCCGTATTAGAGAGGTGTCCGTAAGGAGAGGTGTCCGTAATAGAGGGTTGTCCGTATTAGAGAGGTGTCCGTAAGGAGAGGTGTCCGTAATAGAGGGTTGTCCGTATTAGAGAGGTGTCCGTAAGGAGAGGTGTCCGTAATAGAGGGTTGTCCGTATTAGAGAGGTGTCCGTAAGGAGAGGTGTCCGTAATAGAGGGTTGTCCGTATTAGAGGTGTCCGTTATAGAAAGGTGTGCGTATTAGAGAGGTGTCCGTACTAGAGAGATGTCCGTAAGGAGAGGTTCGACTGTAATTACCTAGTTTAAATAAAATAGTTGGCACATATCACTATTCTACCACACTAAACAAGGCATTCTAATCTTTAACTCAACAAGTAACTACAATCTCGGACAATACCTGTTGAGACAAATCAAGCTTACGCACAAGTCGAGAGCCGAATATACACGCAGAAAAATCATATTTCCCCCTCCCCTTATTCAGTGTTGTCTTTAAAGGCTTAAAATACTGTGGCGTACACATTAACCCTAAACATGCCAACTGGCCATATGTGGCCACTTTGGAGTCTTACACATCAAAGCCATTGCGACGTCATCAATTAACACGTGACAAGATTAATTTGACACGCATCTGATGCAGAAAGGATGGATCTTTGTAACCGTGCATACCCAACATACTTCCAGGGTCATTATTCAGCTCCCTTAAAAGGTTAGGTCAAAACTTTTCCAGCTGATAGGAAGTGTATCAAGCGCCGAAGATAGAAAGAAAAGAAAGGGGGAGTAATAGGAAAGGAAAAGAGAGAAGGAAAAAAATGGCTATGCTATGTATGCACTTTGGCCAACGATAAAATTGAACGTTTTTGCCTTAGATCCTTTTCAAAATCTTCCCTAGTTCTCCAAACGGCATTTTTAGCAACGGTTAGCCAAATTTCGGGTCACAGTGCCAAGAAAACGGGTTTCGTGACCCAAAAATGCGTTTAAATGAGCGAATTTTGGTATGTTACGGGTTAAGACCAAAACAACATTGATTAGAGGGGAGGGGGAGATGAAATGACTACGAAACAAGCGTACAAGCAAAAAATGACTCTAATTAAAGTAAGTGTCTCAACAGTATTGTCCGAGATGTAGCATGTAAATAGTAAACTGGGTAACTCACCAAAGCACTCTGGCATGGTTAACAAGCACAGTATTCAAATGCTGTTGTTGGTCTTCGGTTCCATTTTCCTGAAGAAGCTTGATTGCACTACAGAAAAAAACAAAACAAGCAAGACAAACGCTTAGGTAAGGCAGGATTTGGAGGAAGGTTTACACCATTGTGTAGACACCATGTGTAGACACCATGTGTAGACACCAATTGGTGGGAGACGCGGTGGGCTGATGGTTAACGCGTTGGACTCCGGATCGTGCCATGGTTGAAGCCACTGAGTTGTGTTCTTGGGCAAGACACTTTACTCCCCTCTCTTCACCCAGAAGTATGAATGGGTACCTGCGAATTGTCAGGGAAACCTGACACAAATGCTGGGGTTACCTTCCATTAGACTGCGAGCAGTCTCTATTTTTTCGCTAAAGATCGCAACTCGCATATCGTACTATTCTCGCGCGCGCTCGACTCGCGATCTGCTCGCAGTCTACCTTCGATGGGCTAGCCTCCCATCCAGGAGAGTAGTGATACTCCTAGTCGCTTTAACCGCTGGCCTGATAAGCCTCCGTAGGCTTGTAGACAGAGTTTTTTTTATAAATACATTTTTATATTTACAAATTATATTTTTAGTTGCATTAGGCCATCCCCATAAAATGTGTTGTTTCCCATCGCCCGACCGACCCAATTTTTTCAAAAGTAAAAAAAAAGTGTCTGATTCATTGCCTGCGCCCTTTTCTCACGTGTTTCCAAGTTTAATTTGCTTTATTTACATTGACATCTAAATCAGCCCAGTAATGACGTCTTCGAGTGATATCGGCTCGTTACCAAATGGTGGTCACGGGGAAGATAAAATCAAGGCTCGCTTGGAATTATTTATGTATTAATTTGTAATAACCGACCGACCGAC
>MU826879.1:116779-226852 GCA_029204205.1 Desmophyllum pertusum | reverse complement strand
CCACAAGGCGCATGCTACCAGCATGAACGAATGCCTGACGCAACCGTACTGCAGACTCGTTACAGAAGGTCTATTGGTGCAGCAGGATACGTCGCATGTGACGTTTTTGTCCCTGGAGGTCCAAACTTGTAAATGACTTGCACGATTCGAAGGCCTGTTTGGCGTAATTGCACACGTTTACTGGGCTAGCAAATCTCTCGCAAACTGGCTTGATTTCAAAGCCTGTAGAGGGGTGGTAAATACCAGGGTCATGTTGATACAGCGTGTGTACTCTGACGGGCATTCCTGGACTGTTTGGTCCTTCGCGCAATCATGCCAAACTCCCTTTCTCGTAACTAATGCATGTACAGGAACTTCAATGAAGCCGTGCGCTGCAAATATAACAAATCATGTCGGTCATTGCATAACCAGTGTCACTGATGTATCTGCTCTACTTCCTGTTTACATTTGAACGGTAAGACCGAGTCTAAATCCACACAAGTCTATTAAATATGTTTATTATATTGCAATTAATTCTGAAGTTAAATTGAGTGTTACTGATTGGCTGTTTTCTCGGTCGGGATTTTACAGTACTGATTTTTTTATGGAAACGGTCCGTACTATCATTCCATTTGTGCAATGCTTATACAGTATGGAGACCCATCCGGGAGCTTGAGCACTAAATGTATTAGCGATATAGTCGCAACATCTTCGAATCTTTTCGCTGGAAATCTTCGGATGTCTTTGGACATCTTCGGAAATGTTCGGAATTTGATTCGAAAACGTTTGGAAACGACATTCGGACAATCTTCGGGAATCTTCGGGAAATAGTCGGAAATCTTCGGCCGATCTGTCGTAAAAACTGTCAATCATTTTAAGCATCCTGGGAGAATTTTCCTTGGAGAATAATCCTGAGTCTTCGGTGACTGAGCTATCGGAGATCTTCGTCTAGATCAAAAATGTAGCTAGAAACTGTTCACACGGTATAAAAATGTTTGCAAATAACTTTGGAATTTGTGTCGTATGTGGACAGCTTGCTTTCAGCCAATCACATTGAATATATCCATAATTTATCGTAATGCCCATATACAATCGAAGTACTTACTAACCTTAAACTTGTTTTCGGGACCGTAGCTGGGTTGGCCCGACCTCGCTGGCTGCGCTCGTGTCCGTCCAGACTGCATGACGACCCTCGGGCCCAATATTGCCCAGTACGGCCCTCAACCCTCGGTTAATTAATATTTGACCAACTACAAAATAGTCCTCTCTTCGAGTTCTAAACAAAATTATAGCGGGAAATAAGTAAGAAGTGCGATTCGCTGCTTAGCCTCGCTGAGTATACTCGCGCGCCTCTGCACGCAGTTATACTCTCTCCACACCTTATTCAAACTAGCCAACACTCCTTGGACCAATACAGCAGGTTGCGAAATAAGCTCTCGATTTTGACGGCGTTTTTAGTGCGGACGCTTATTTATCATGGTTTATCGATCAAGTTGCTTTGACAGCAATGTGTACATGTCCCAAACTTTATGCAAAAACAATACTGCTTTCAAAACGAAACCTATGAATAAAATCTAAACAAAGACAAGGTTTGAGAGTTGACAGTCCAATGTAATGGGTTGATAGGTCTGGTTTCCCCGGTAGTGGGAAAAATGTGTAGTGGGTACGCCCCGTCAGTGGATGTAGTTGCAAGTAACTACAGTTTGTTACCGCATCTGAAGGATCCCTTCATTTGGGAAGGTTGGTGTGTGTGACAGTACTTAGTTTGGATCTAACTAGTATTATGTTGTTAAGGTTGTCAGTGCGTCGAAAGGCAACAAGAGGTGTAGATTTCCCGTATATAGATTTAAAGACATTAATGCAACGTTGGGAAGAAGAGAGAATGTTGAAATGTTTATGAATGATAGATGGTATAGAGCGAAGGGCAGGGTTGTATGTGACAACAAAAGGAACACGACTGGGTGGGTCAGATGTGGTAGGTGTGAACACCAAAGGTGTTGTATCTCGTATTTGAGAAAGAGAGATTGTATCCATGGTTGTTGAGGTATTGTATAAGTTCATTAGTACGTATTGTGAAGGTCTCGTCGGAAGAACATATGCGTCGAAGTCTGAGGGCGAGGCTGAATGGAATGGCTCGTTTGATATGTATGGGGTGACATGAAGAGTGTAAGAGGTACAGATGTTTATCCGTAGGCTTAATTAGTATAGAGATCTGTTGTAATCTCACCATTGTTGAGAAGGACCTTGGCGTCAAGAAATGGGATAGATGTGGATGAATGGGACGAGGTAAATTTGATGGTGGGATGAAGGCTGTTAAGCCAAGAGATAGCCTGTTCACAGACGTTCAATTTCTTTTTCGTAAGACATGCGCGCGCGCGCGAGCGCGGAGCGCGACAACGAGCGCGCCAGTACCTTACGAAAAAAAATTTAACGTTTGTGAACCAAGAGATGAAGGCAAGCAGCTCACCTTCAGTGTGAGTCCATATCATGAAAATGTCGTCGATGAAACGCCAACAAGTATGTGGCTGATGTGGTGCATGTTTGAGTGCGTCGGTCTCAAGCTTAGCGAGGAATAGATTAGCGTATAAAGGTGCCATACGTGTACCCATAGCTGTGTCGTGTGTTTGGAGGTAGTGGTTGTTATTGAATTTGAAAATGTTCATGGTAATAATGAGCCTTATAAGGTCAATAATGGCAGAATAAGCCATTTTACGAGCAGAATTTATCCAAACCTATACTCCGGGGTTACTCTATACGACGTTTTGGATGGTGATGTGCCGCTGGGACTCTGAAACACTTACCCTATACCAGACCGAGTTCACCTGCATTTTGCATCCCTATTCTAGACTAGACACCTAAAATCCCTGCTCTATTCCAGACTCGCCCTTTTCCAGAAACTCTTTCTACCTTATTCTCGCTAATTTTCGCGTGTAAACTTAAATCAACAGATCCGTATTTCACGAAGCTTTATTTTCGCGATTTCTGAGAAAAAAGGCTCAAAGGCTTTAGACTTTTACGAAAATATCGTCTTTATTTTCGCTTTTTTTGCTGCATCGCGAAAATTAGTGAGAATAAGGTATTATGAAAGCCCGTAATCACCATGATCACCTGGTAATGATTTTTTTATGTAAGATTCTGTCAATACCGAGTATCAATTCCTATTCTAGACTAAATTCTTCATACCAATGACGTTTCCCGGTGAATGATGCCCTATTCTCCAAAACTCTCTGATTTCTCTGATTTCTGATTCACTATTACGTGTACTTGTTACATACAAACGAACATCCCGTCAGTGCTATACAGGGGATCCTACATCCACAAGGGCTCTCGGTCAGTGGGGGGACGAGTGAAAAAGCGGAAAAGCGCTTGTCCCCACTAACCGAGAGAGATCAACGTGCTTTTGAGCCGCTTTGCAAAGAAGCAAAGTTTCTTTACACACCAATTTCCTGTGGTCTCCTGTCCCCCTCATAGGATTATAGCCACTTTTATACGGGAGTCCCCTCTCTGGGGGGGGGGGGGGGGGAAATCTGATCTCATCGAATTTGAACATGCTCAAATTGTCATGACAAGTAGATGACGTCATCTCTCCTGTACTCTTTGACCACGCCCATCGATAAGTGTTGAAGAAAATTCTAGTCCGACTTTTGTTGTCGTTTGATCCGCCTTTTATAGCCAGTTCGCGGGTTTTTTTCAGATGTTAACATTGCGCTAAATGCAACGTCAAAGCTTATACTAAAACCTGACCGCGTCACATAGGAGACTGGGGAAGAGGGGATATGACTTCCCGCTTCTCGTACCTTGTACTCCAGGTTATGGCCCCTTCCGCGATTTACCTTTTTGTTTTTTGTTTTCTATTTCGAAATATTACGTATGTTGCGAAATTTCTTCCATTTTTTTTTATTCATTCTTAACACGGCCAAATAATTAGTTCCAGTAAATAAACGCTAGAAATAAAAAGACAAGTTCAATCATCAAGCGACTAACTCAAACTTAGTTTATTCACACTATCAAAGCAAATGAAGATTACATGATAATTTTTTTATCAGAACTGACTGCTAATTCACTAGTATATCCCTTATTACAGACATTTTTTTAACAAAAAATAACATTCTTAACTAGTTCTAAATAACAAATTCCAGTAAATAAATGCTATAAAACGCTATATTTACACTATCAAAGCAAATGAAGATTACAATATTATTTTATTGATATTTTATATATAGTATCCCTTATTACCGACAGTTTTTTTTAATAAAAAAATATCATTCTTAACACGGCTAAATAATTAGTTCCAGTAAACAAACACTAAAAATGAATTTAAAAGAATATATATATATACTGATATAGACTTGCAGATAGTATTATAGCTAAGAAATACTGCTAATTAATTAGTTTACATAAAAATAACTCTTCAAAGCAAATCGTAAATCAGAGTATAAATGTTCATTATAAGTTACTTCTATTCCTATTCATAACTGATTGTCAATCACCTGACCATCTCTAAATTAAACTTGTTACAAAACGCTTGGAAAAATTAAACAAGTTTACCTATACTTAATTAAAATAAAGAACAATACTTTTCTGCCTTAACGTAAGAAAAGCCACGATAGCTTACAAAAGGTGTGCATGCGCCGGTGCTAGTCTCGCCACGTTCATGGTGAAGTTTGCCTGTCAAGTTTCTAAATCAAATTTATAACAGAAGGAGAACGAAACCTCAGCTAATCCTGTCGTATAGGCGGATTAAATCGACTTGTTTGTATATGGTACTCAATTAGTGGATGACTTCAAACGGAACTTCGGGAGGAAGTTGTGTCATAGGGTTGTAAATTTCGCGAAATCTGTACTCACGAAAATAAGTGAGAATAATATACGTCTCAAAAATAGCTTGAAATTAATCTTTATAGGATCGCTTGCAGGTGATTACTTGATTACCTCTGTAAATTATATATGTCACCTTTTATACACAGAATTGAGAATTAAAATATAAAATTTAAATTCAAAATGATCAGATAATTTGTCTTCCCTGGAGCGGACATTTTTCACTCAAAGATCGGAATACGATGGTTATCGCGGTCCGACACAACAATTCGGCCATTACTGAGAACTGCTACGAACCATGGACAATTGAATTCTCCTAACTTGCTACCGATTGTTCCAAACTTGCCAACAAATTTTCCATTCAGTTCAAAAACTTGTATTCTGTGATTGTCACAGACCATCAAATGTCCTGACCTGTTCACTAATAAACCGTGGGGACGATTAAACTCCCCGTCCCCTCCACCCTGCTTTCCAAACTTGTACTGAAATTTCCATTTCTGTCAAAAACTTTGATACACTTTTCAGTATTGTCTGACACTATGAGATATCTATCATACTGAACACAGTGGACAGGACCAGTTAAAGAGCCTGGCCCACCTACCTTCATTAGAAACTTCCCATCAGGAGAAAAGATCTTAATCATTTTGTTACCTGTATCAGCAACAATAATATTCGCATCACTGTCTACAGATAAACCCCAGGGGTCCGAGAGCTGACTATCGAGGGTTCCTTTCCCACCAAACATACCGACGTACTCACCCTCCCCACTGAAAATCTGGGTCCTATGGTTATACCTGTCTGCTACGAAAATATTTCCATTTTCATGGAAAGCTATTCCTGAAGGATAGTTAAATTCTCCCACTTTGTTACCATTCCGACCAAAGGATCTTAAGTAATTTCCATCACTGTCGAAGATTTGAACTCTGTGGTTGGCGCAATCAGTTACAGCTATTTCGTCCTTGGCATTCACTGCCACCCCCCAGGGATTCTGAAACATTCCAACAGACGAACCTTGTTTTCCAAAGATAAAACAGGTCTGAACTGAAATGGCTTTATTTGAACAACAAAAGGCATACCACGAACACGTTCCCCGTTTACCTTTATTGTCACATTGCATCTGCCTTGTTCTCTGGGAGAATAGCTGATCTGATAGAGGCCATTCTTATTGTCATTTATTTGCACTTCCGTCGCGCATTCTCGTCCTTGTTCATCGCTGATCTCTACCATTACACGGTCACGTTTATCGTAACACTGTCTTCCTTTAGCGTTTCTTGTGGTCACAGCAATCTTTGCCTCTCGTCCAACAAACGCTTCATTCAGTCCTTTGCCTTCAGCATCAGATTGACTTGCTTTTGTTTGGTGCGGAATTTCCAAAGTTCCAATTTCTTCGGTGTTGACAGTGTCCAACAACTTTTGATTTTCCACGAAAACTGGAAGCCCTTCTGGGTCACGGTCAATTGGCTCGGTTTGATCAACTCCATTAAAGATTGTCTCTAATGATTTCTTCAGTTGAACGACTTCAGCATTTGCACTTCGTGTTAAAAGTTTCTCAGCTTTTTCCAGCGATGATTCTATCACCTTTATTTGACGCTCGATTTCGGTCTTTTGCGTTGTTAAACTTTCAAATGACTTCTTTGTTTGGTTTTCAACCTCTGCAAAAATGTTTTGCTTCTTCGCTTCAATGACCAAATGTAAATTGTCAACAAGTCTTTGAACATCTCTCTTCACGTCTTCGCCTCGTTGTATCAGTTTAACGTAGTCTTCATCAAGTTGAATGACTACGTTCATCTTTGCTTGTAAATTGCGTCTCTGTGTTTCAATCAGTGATTTCATCTCAGTCTTTTGCCTTTCAGCTTCTTCTTCTATGTGCTCTAAAGCATGACCACCGTGGCCAAGGGTAACACAAGCTTGGCAGACTGCTGTTTCGCAGTTCCTACAAAAGTATTTCAGTTCTTCTTTCTCGTGTCGTGGCTTTGGGCAAAACGCAGGTCGCTTTAACACATCTTCAAAGTCCTTGTCTTTAAAGTCTTTCAGCGCAAGAATACGGTGATCTTTTTTGCTTCGCATGATGTTGTGTCCTATTACGCACTCTTGACAATAAAACACGCAACATTGGAAACAATAAGAAGTCTCGGAGCTTTTCTTGTCGCAATTTCCACATCTTACTTGGCTGCTTTTACATTCTTTAATGGCCAGCACATCAATCAAGCCGTTCAGATAAAAACTGGTTGGGAGATCTTTGAGATCGCCACTTTCAGGGACTCTGCCAAGGGCTTGACATTTTGGACATTTGATTGTCTCTCGGCCATGGCTTGTTCTGTGCCATTGTTTCAAGCAGTGCAGACAGAAACTGTGTAAACATGGCAGCTGTTTTGGATCCGTATATATGTTCGAACACACCGCACAAGACACTTCTTCACGGAGATTATGGAGCAACGTTTTGATATCCATGTCGTCTTCATGAGAAGCGACTATGTTTACGAAAATCGAAACAATGAAGTCTTAGTGTCATTAAATATTTATAGCAGACGGGTGTGACGTTCTATTTTTAGCTATTCTTGGAATCAGCTCAGTGTGAACCAATCATAGGACGTTGTTTTAGAAGCGTATCAATCATTTAGTCTTGGATACTTAGCTCGCTGACTGATGAATAAAAACACTGATGAATACAAGAGAATACATTTTCCAACTCTTTACTTCAAACACTTTTATTTACTGAATAAATAAAATTCACTCTGTTGAGTTCACGCACGAAAGACTGTACACTCTTTTCTCAAGTATCTGTTCTTCGGCTCTATAAATGATACAAATATAGCTTCAAATATTTACTACAAACAGAGACACGTGATGTACAGGAATCTGATAACGTCAAAAGCATATGCTGAAGCCTCACTGAAAACGACTCGCTTTTCTTTTGTTTAGTCAGTGTTTCCATGAACTCACAGCTGGCTACAGCTTGTGGCTCCGTAGCAATGCATCATTACTGTCTTCTGGGGGGGGGGGGGGGGGGGGGGGGGCGAACTCGGAAGTAAGGAGTCTACGCGGATAAAGAAAAGGCGGGAAGCGGGATTCCCAATGTGGTGGGAACCGTTAAAAATGACGCGGCAAGATTGTGTAATATTTCGCAATATAAAAAGATCCAAGAGGCGAGAACAACTAAGGAAGGGCACGAACTGGGAGTAAAATGTACGGGAAGCGGGAAGTTCAGACCTCACCTTCGCCTTGATCCATAAACTCGCCAAAAATAGGAACTAGATCAACAATCATTCCCAACACGTACCTCATGCTAATTCAATAACATATATTATAATATACTCAACAAAATATGCAGCTTCTGATTGGTCAATGACGAATGCATAAATAGGTTATAGAGTGCAATACGGAATTGTGATAAACGGTATCGGACAAGTAGAGACGTTTTTGCCGCTTAAGCTTTCAAGTTAATGGTTAAATATTTTCTAAACTATAGTACTGTAATTCTTTCAAAAAGTTCACGCTTGGTTTGCCTGCGCGTTCAAATAAAACATGTGAGCACTTTGGAAACTAGTGAAGCGTTTCGTGTGCATAGTAGCGTGATGGTCGCAGCAATATTTTGTTGAGAATATTATAAACAAAAAATCGTATGAACTGCTCGTGCAATTAGTGATTTATGGTCACTCGTGATGTTTTGAAAGTTCTCAAATTGCACTCGCCTAAAGGCTCGTGCAATTTTGAGAACTTTCAAAACATCACTCGTGCCCATAAATCACGAATTGCACGAGCAGTTCATACGATTTCCTGTACTTATTTCCTCGAGACAAGTTCAATCATCAAACGACTTCACTTATTTTAACTCAAAGTTAGTTTATTCACACCATCAAAGTAAATGAAGATAACATAATAATTTTTTATCAGAACTGACTGCTAATTCACTAGTATATCCCTTATTACAGACATTTTTTAACAAAAAAAGTAAATAAACGCTATACTCACACTATCAAAGTAAATAAAGGTTACAATTATTTCATCGATATTTTATATCAGAAAGGCTAATTTATTAATATCCCTTATTACTGACAAAAATACATCATTCTTAAGGCGGGACTTAACCTGAATGCCATTTTTCCGCCACTTAACATTGGTTTAATGGAAATATCTCGTTCACGTTTCAAGCAATCCAAAAACTCTATGCTCATCCCATGAATCTATGTTATGGGGTGTTTTGTAAATTTTTGGGTGATTTTTGCGTATGTTTTGGAGGAAATAGTTTTTCTCAAAGGATATGTAAAATTTGGGAAATAAGTTTTAAAATTAGAATTTGAAGTAAAAGATTAGTAGATGGACACCAACAGACAGTTGATAACCACGCAAGAGCACCCGCGTGGGTATCAACTGTCTGTTGGTGTTCCAAAAATCATTTTCTTTCTTCTATCCCTTCTTTAAACTCGCTCTTAAAATTTCATTGAAATTTAGGTTAAGTCCCGCCTTAACACGCAAATGTGTACACACATAATTCTAATTCGAATTTAAAAATATATATATAGACTTGCAGCTAGTACTATAGCTAAGAAATACTGCTAATTAATTAGTTTACACAAAAATAACTCTTCAAAGCAAGTCGTAAATCAGTAATGTTCATTATAAGTTACTTCTATTCCTATTCATAACTGATTGTCAATCACCTGACCATCTCTACATTAAACTTGTTACAAAACGCTTCTAAAAATTAAGTTTACCTATACTTAATTAAAATAAAGAACAATACTTTTCTGCCTTAACGTAAGAAAAGCCATGATAGCTTACAAATAGCCTGTTCCAGGCGTTCGGATAGTGGGGGAGCGACGCGAAAAGACGCGCGAAGTGCGAAGAGTGGCGAGTCAATAATAGGCGTGGGGATTGGGGAGAGGGGGCGAATCGCGCGTCTTTTCGCGTCTCTCCTCCACTATCCGAACGCCTGGAACAGGCTAGCTTACAAAATGTGTGCGTGCGAGTCTTGCCACGTTCATGGTGAAGATTGCCTATCAAGTTTCAAACATGATAACAAACACTTTCCTCGTTATTAATTGCGTTCAATGTTAGGAGAATGAAACCTCAGCTAATCCTGTCGCACAGGCGGATTAAATCGACTTTTTGTATATGGTACTCGCGTACTCGATCAGCCCCCTCCCACCCCACCCCAAAGCATTTTTTGCAGGGGCTTCACGGTAAAGGCCCTGGGATCGAGGTTGAACGCGAATGCCCTCGTGGAACAGCGTCCAAGTTTGTGTCCACTGAAGTTTGTAACGTCAAATTCTCTGCTCTGTTGTTGCAAACTTCATTGTGTGGACCGCTTTCCTCTCGAGGAAGTGTAATTGTCAGCTCTGTTTCAGCCACAATTTTTAAAAGCTTACTAAAACTAAACGTACCGCCTCGTGGAACTAAACACAGCTCTTTTTCGAACGCATTTCACTGATCTTTGATTACTTCTAGTTTATCTTCCTAACGTTAATTTAGAAGCAGGGTCGAAGCAGTTCCTCATTCTCGCGAATTTTCGAGCGTACTTAATTACTTTCGCGAAAATGAAAATGAGATATTTCGTGAGAATTAATTTTCTCGATTTCACGGAAAAATAGACTGCAAGGTTATAAATTTGCGAAAATGTCACCACATTTTTTACATGTAATAGAACAAAAGAAGTAACAGAACACTTGATAAGTACGTTATCAACATTGGTTATAGTCACTTCACAAGAACAATGCTCAGATATGACTGTTTGCTCGTTTTAGGAAAACTGTTCCAAAAAGGTATTTACAAGATATATTTATCGATGACTTCAAACGGAACTTCGGGAGGAAGTTGTGTCATAGGGTAGTAAATTTCGCGAATTTGTTTCAATCGCGAAATCTGTACTCGCGAAAATAAGTGAGAATAAGGCAGTTTATAATACTTCAGTTTTAAAAATACGTCGCAAACTGTATAGGATTGCTTGCAGGTGATTACTTGATTACCCCTATAAATTTAATTCTATATTTATTTGTCACCTTTTATACACAGAATTGAGCACTAAAAAAAAATTTAAATTACTTCAAAATGATCAGATAATTTGTCCTCTCTCTGTCGGGAGCGGACATTTTTCACTGAAATATCTGAATACGATTGTTACTTATGTCCGACACAACAATTCGGTCATTACTGAGAACCTCTACAAAATATGGAGAATTGAATTCTCCTAACTTGCTACCGGCTGTTCCAAACTTGCCAACAAATTTCCCATTCAGTTCAAAAACTTGTATTCTGTGATTATCACAGACCATCAAGTGTCCTGACCTGTTCACTAATAAACCACGGGGATAATCAAACTCCCCGTCCCCTCCACCCTGCTTTCCAAACTTGTACTGAAAATTGCCATTTCTGTCAAAAACTTTGATACAATTTTCAGCATTATCTGACACTATGAGATATCTATCATACTGAACACAGTGGATAGGACCAGTTAAAGTGCCTGGCCCACCCACCTTCATTAGAAACTTCCCATCAGGAGAAAAGATCTTAATCATTTTGTTACCTCTATCAGCAACAATAATATTCCCATCACTGTCTACAGATAAACCCCAGGGTTCAGAGAGCTGACTATCGAGGGTTCCTTCCCCACCAAACATACCGACGTATTCACCCTCCCCACTGAAAATCTGGATCCTATGTTTATACCTATCTGCTACGAAAATATTTCCATTTTCATGGAAAGCTATTCCTAAAGGATAGTTAAATTCTCCCGCTTTGTTACCATTCCGACCAAAGGATCTTAAGTAATTCCCATCACTGTCGAAGATTTGAACTCTGTGGTTGAAACAATCAGTTACAGCTATTTCGTCCCTGGCATTCACTGCCACCCCCCAGGGATTCTGAAACATTCCAACAGACGAACCTTGTTTTCCAAAAGATAAAACAGGTCTGAACTGAAATGGCTTTACTTGAACAACAAAAGGACTGTCACGAACAGGTTCCCCGTTTACCTTTATTGTCACATTGTATCTGCCTTGTTCTCTGGGAGAATAGCTGATCTGATAGTGTCCATTCTTATTGTCATTTATTTGCACTTCCGTCGCGCATTCTCGTCCTTGTTCGTTCCTGATCTCAACCGTTACACGGTCACGTTTATTGTAACACTGTCTTCCCTGGGCGTTTCTTGTGGTCAAAGCAATATTTGCTTCTCGTCCAACAAACGCTTCATTCAGTCCTTTGCCTTCAGCATCAGATTGACTTGCTTTTGTTTGGGACGGAATTTCCAAAGTTCCAATTTCTTCGGTGTTGACAGTGTCCAACAACTTTTGATTTTCCACGAAAACTGGAAGCCCTTCAGGGTCACGGTCAATTGGCTCGGTTTGATCAACTCCATTAAATATTGTCTCCAATGATTTCTTCAGTTGAACGACTTCAGCATTTGTACTTCGTGTTAAAAGTTTCTCAGCTTTTTCCAGCGATGATTCTATCACCCTTATTTGATGCTCGATCTCGGTCTTTTGCGCTGTTAAACTTTCAAATGACTTCTTTGTTTGATTTTCAACCTCTGCAAAAATGTTTTGCTTCTTCGCTTCAATGACCGAATGTAAATTGTCAACAAGTCTTTGAACATCTCTCTTCACGTCTTCGCCTCGTTGTATCAGTTTAGCGTAGTCTTCATCAAGTTGAATGACTACGTTCATCTTTGCTTGTAAATTGCATCTCTGTGTGTCAATCAGTGATTTCATCTCAGTCTTTTGCCTTTCAGCTTCTTCTTCTATGTGCTCTAAAGCGTGACCACCGTGGCCAAGGGTAACACAAGCTTGGCAGACTGCTGTCTCGCAGTTCTTACAAAAGTATTTCAGTTCTTCTTTCTCGTGTCGTGGCTTTGGGCAAAACACAGGTCGCTTTAACACATCTTCAAAGTCCTTGTCTTTAAAGTCTTTCAGCGCAAGAATACGGTGATCTTTATTGCTTCGCATGATGTTGTGTCCAGTTGCGCACTCTTGACAATAAAACACGCAACATTGGAAACAATAAGAACTCTCGGAGCTTTTCTTGTCGCAATTTCCACATCCTACTTGGCTGCTTTTACATTCTTTAATGGCCAGCACATCAATCAAGCCGTTCAGATAAAAACTGGTTGGAAGATCTTTCAGATCGCCACTTTCAGGGACTCTGCTAAGGGCTTGACATTTTGGACATTTGATTGTGTCTCGGCCATGGCTTGTTCTGTGCCATTGTTTCAAGCAGTGCAGACAAAAACTGTGTAAACATAGCAGCTGTTTTGGATCCGTATATATGTTCGAACACACCGCACAAGACACTTCTTCACGGAGATTATGGAGCAACGTTTTGATATCCATGTCGTCTTCAGAGAGAAGCGACTATGTTTACGAAAGTCGAAACAATGAAGTCTTGTGACTTTCTATTTTTAGCTATTCTTGGAATCAGCTCAGTGTGAACCAATCATAGGACGTTGTTTTAGAAGCATATCAATCATTTAGTCTTGGATACTGATTCCCAGGAATGTGACCCTGGCGTACCCAGTTTTAGCTCGTTGACAGATGTCAGTCAAACACCGATGAATGCAAGAGAATACATTTTCCAACTCTTTATTTCGAACACTTTTTTTTCTGAATAAATAAAATTCACTCTGTTGACTTCACGCTCGAAAGACTGTACACTCTTTTCTTTACAAATACTTCTGAAATGGAGTCGTTTTGTAAGGTAATTTTGTTAACAACAAGTATCTGTTCTTCGGCTCTAATGATACAAATATAGCTTCAAATATTTACAACAAACAGAGACACGTGATGTACAGGAATCTAACGTCAAAAGCATATGCTAAAGCCTCACTGAAAACGACTCGCTTTTCTTTTGTTTAGTCAGTGTTTCCATGAACTCACAGCTGGCGAGGAGAGTATTCTGATGTAGTAATGCATCATTACTGTCAAATAAACCAGTTGGTGTAGGGGGGTGGGGGGTGGGGGAGCGGGAACTCGGATGTAAAGGGGGCTGGGAGGCGGATAAAGAAAAGACGGGAAGCGAGATTCCCAATGTGGTGGGAACCGGGAAAAATTACGCAAGATTGTGTAATATTTTGCAATATAAAAAGATCAAAAAGGCGGTTACAACTATAGCCTGCGAATACAGCCGACTTCCATATTATATTTTTTCAATAGCGTGATAATTATATAGAAAAATTCATTGCCTGACGAGGGAATTCCACGTTAAATTTCACGCGAAAAACCGATATCGCACGAATCGCGAAGCGATGAGTGCGATATCGGTTTTTCAAGTGAAATTTAACGTGGAATTCACGAGTCAGGCAATGAATTTTTCTTGAATCGCATAGCCTTTTACAAAAGGAAAAGGAATTATTTTTAAATACTTTAATACAACAGCGCTCGAGAAAGCCATTCAACGTCAAGTGTCAGGACTGTCAGGAGCAAGCGAACGAATAAGAATCAAGCTAAAGATTCTGTCCGGCACAAACTTTATATTTTATCCTCGTGGTAGAGGTTTTTCCATTTTAATTGGGGAAACGTTATTTGTAGACATTTACGGGTTTGTCAGTAATTATAAGAACTCCGGCAAGTAGCAAAAACTACATAAGCTTATACTGAAGACAGAATCATGAACACTTTTACTTCGGCCGCGGCACACTGAAATGAATCAAAAGAAATCCCTGGAAGAAAAGCTTTGGAAAAGACGTCAAGCAATGCTGTAAGTAAGCTTATGCTTTATACCTTGAAAGAACTTAAGCTTATTAGCATTCAATATTCTACGTTTTAAATTTCAATGGCTTAGGTCCATCCCTGGTTTGAGAGAAGGTTTTTAGACCTTGTTGACTTGTTTTCGTTTCGAATGCGAATTATTTTGTACTCAGTGCTGTGTAAACACTTGTTGATCTTCGAGCGGTTGTTTTTGTAGCTTCAGTTAGCACAAGAGAACTATTACGGTCAAGCTATCGAAAGTATTAGTTAAAGAATGTAAACAACTATTCTTTTAGCCGAAAATTTTGACTATTTCGTTACAAACGGAACTGAAAAAAATGTCTTCAAATGTGCTTTTAGCGAGTTTACCGATTCACCACGCGGTAATGATTGCTGTTTTCAAGTGAGTTGTACTAATATGCGAGCCAGCGAGTCATGCGAGTCACACTGCGAGCCATGCGAGCCACGGATAAAAGTCTGCGAGCCATGCGAGCCACGGATAAAAGTCTGCACATTCAATCCATAAGGCAATACTAGTACTATATCCACTAAATATCGCAACGATACGTGACTTTCAACAACTTTCCCAGACAAACCCAGACACTCTCGGTTGGAGATCTATTTCAGTCAAGTCGTGATCCGGGGGGGGGGGCTACTCCCCAAAAATTTGGGTGGGGGTGTGCGGCACGCTTCTTGAAACCCTTACCCTATTTCAGACCAAAATATGTGATTTTCCCTACCCTATTTCAGACCTGACCCTTAAAATTTAGGGGAAAATTTCCCCATTTTAAAGTCAAAATGGCAAAAATCTATACCCTATTTCAGACCAGTAGGCAAAACATACCCTATTATATTTCAGACCAAAATGGTCAAAATCTATGCCCGTTTTCAGACCAAAACGGCTCAAAAACCATACCCTTTGGCGCCGCACATACCTATATAGCAAGGGAGTAGCCCTCCCGGGGTCGTGATGCGAGCCATAAAAACACAAGTAACATAAAAAACATATTAAGTAACATAAAAAAAAGTATCAGACGGTACCAGGCTCAAATTCAAGTGTTTGCCAACTGGCCAACGCCGGTCCTTTGCCACTTATTCACTCTTAGATAAAAAGCTTAGAAAAAATATTTCTGAAAAATATAGCTAAATATAGCTAAATATATTTGTTTTTATTTTATTTATTTATTTATTTATTATTATTATATATTTTGTGTTTCGGCGGGGTGTTCCGGGAGTGTTCCGGGGTGTTCCCACCCTAGGTGCCAGAGGTTATTATTTTTCTTCGGTCTTCTTCTAACCGCTTTCGTGACCTCTGGAGCCAGGGTGGGGTGTTCCATGTTCTATGTTTTACACACAGCCTCGCATCACGGCTTGACTGAAAACAATTAGATCTCCAACCGAGAGTGTCTGGGTTTGTCTGGGAAAGTTGAAAAATGAAAAGTCACGTATCGTTGCGATATTTAGTGGATATAGTACTAGTATTGCCTTTTGGATTGAATGTGCAGACTTTTATCCGTGGCTCGCATTGTGACTCACATGGCTCGCTGGCTCGCACATTAGTACGACCCTTTTCAAGTGGGTTTTAAAGTAAGATAATTTTATTACGGTCAAACTATCGACAATGTCACTTCAAAAAAATAGAAAGCTGTTCTATTACTGGAAAAATTTGGCGTATTTTTCTTTCTAGCGGACGTTTTGACGCCGGACTATACTATAAGCTTACTGTTTATTTACGTTTTGAAATTGTTCGCGCGGAACAAAAAGCTTATTATTTTGTAGTCTTATCCGCTACATTTGTGGCTATTTCTCTGACACTATGAAGTCATTTAAACGTTTTACTCTTTACTTTACTGTACTACCAACCTCGTCCGGTTGCTGCACTATTGTTTCTCCCATAGTTTTAGCCAGTTTCCTCTCTTCAGGTTTCTTGTACTTGCAAGCATCGATCGATGATTGCGCTTCTTCAATTTCTCGAGAGAGTTGAGTTTGAGTTCAAAGCTAACCTGCGATCAGGCCAATTTTTCGCGCTCCTTACTAATTTTTCAGCGCGACCACGTAAAGACGAAGAGTAAAAGAGAGCGCTGAAAAATTCGCCTGATACTCAGGTTAGTTCAAAGCTGACTAAATCTTGAATCTCACATTGGAAAAAACCCTCATGTTTGCTTTTGGCTTTTCTGACATTGATGCTGACATTGAAACCATACGAAAACCGCATTTTTATATTTTAATTTGCGATGCCGAAAGTAAACAAACGCAATCTCGCGTTGGGCCTCGCTTTCAACTCACTTCATGCAATTCAGCTATGCAATTCAACTTCTCAGGCATGCAATTCCATGTTGAATACCCTCGCATCGATAGCCAATCAGAGTGCGAGAATTCTCTAAGCTATGCGATTCTGTTTTGTATACGATTATGGTTGTCGAAATGGTGCAAAATTCAGGATCAATATTCATTCACATTCACCGAAAATAACCATTCACATTCACGATCAATATTTTGATTCACAAATAAAACAGTTCACATTCAACATTTATATTTACATTCAGGATCAATATGTGTTCACATTCAAGCGACAAGCATTCAACTGAGAGAAATATTAATTCAAGGTTGATATTCATTCAATGGCTATGCATTTATCCGCATGATTATATTGGTTCACATTCACAAATTAATTTTGTTCACGGAATGGTGCAAAATTCACGAAATATATCCATTCAGCAATTACTGCGCATCACATTTTGCGCACACCACGTGAGTCAAAACAACCTCGTACCCAGACCCCGCGTCCCCTTTACCAAAATGGCGGACGCGTTGCGGCGTCGACAAAACCAGGATCGGATCACGGACCGGATCACGGACCGGATCGCGGATCGGATCGCGGACCGGATCAACAAAAAAAATAAAAAAACAAAACAAATAAAGAAATAAAACAAATAAAAGTGAAAAACAAAATATATTAATGAAAAATAAAGAACGTCTGCGTATAAACATATATTGGAGCTCAGGCCACGCTGAAAATGATTTCCCGTCAAAACCCATGTTTACTATTGCAAAGTACTTTCACTGCCGTGTCGAGCATCTAGTGTCGCCATGCATGGACGAAGTCGTGAGTTACACATCATTTTATTGTCAGTTTTAGTATCCAAGTAACCGTCGCAGTTGTATAAGAATTCTCGCTCGAGGCTTTTGTTTAGATGCTTTCGTAGATGTCTGTTTAGCGAGGTTAAAGTTTACCAATAAAGCTTGTTTTGGCTCAGTTCTATTTAAGTATTGATCCATGCTTAAAGGTCGTCTATCGAGAGTTTATTAAGGAAGTGTATTAAGAGTTGCTTGAGGCGCAACCAAGAGACAGTCGACCTGGAAATTGAAGCCGCAGAAAACAAACTGAAAGGAAACAAGCCACAGTTTTGACATCCTCAAACGTTTGTCGTTATTACTCCAAATAACCGCCATAGTGAATCAAGATAATTTTCAAGTAAAAACCGTGAAATAAATCATTTTTTCTTCCTCAATAAGCGAAGTGGATATGTTCCCTCGGTGGTCCGCGTTGATACCCATTGATGTTACGATCTGTACACACGGCTGTCGCACTGCTTATTTCCCGACTTCAGAAAAACTTTTAGAGTCAAAATATGTTGTCATTTTTCTTATTTAGTCATTCGAAAGAAATTCGCCTTTGACTTACATCAAAATTTCTTGAATTGCTTCGCACGAGGAAGAAATGTTGACGCCATACAGATACGCGGTACTACGGATGAACGCTCGGATTCCACGCTCGTGCTACTGAATTTTGCCGGCTATGTCATTGGTAGAGATAACATTTCGGTAACATTTCGTCGAATTGCTAGTTGACTTCGACTGGGTAGATTTGAAAATAGCCTTAGGAAGTCTACTGGAAGTGCGCGGACAAGCTCCAGAGTTCTCAAATTTATGGCTCTCCGCACAGTCCCACTTCGCTCATATCATTTGAGTTTACAAAATCCACCGTCTTTTTCGTGTGTTCTCGACGATCGCTTTAAAATGCATGGTATATAGTTATATAGTATACCTTTATCTAAATCTGGCGTGCTGCTGCAACGCCCAATAACGCACCTGGAAGGCGTTTCTACGCACTTTTCGAATGTGTATCGCATCTTTCTGAAGTATGAGTGGACGCGAAGGATCGAACGTTCCAGGGTAGACGTCACACAGCCGCTATAACTGTCGAAAAATCGGGGTTAGGTGCACTTTAATGTTCCAAACTTATCTTTAAAAAGTATGGTATACCAGGAAAGAGATATTGTTTCACATCATCAGGTTTTTGGTGTATTTCATATTCGTTTATGGTAGATTCAATTTTATATTAACGTTTATTGCAAAAACGTTCGGTTCACAGTAGTTACTTTAATGTAGTCCGCCAAGCAGCGCCACTGTGCTTCACCACCAAAAGCTATTGTTCCACTGTTGAGCGCTTTATTTCAGAGTTCACGGTTTTTTCGTTTTTCACTTTTATTTATTTGTTTATTTATTTGTTTTGTGTTTTTCTATTTTTTTTGTTGATCCGATCGGTGATCCGATCCGTGATCCGAACCGTGATCCGATCCGCGATCCGGTCCGTGATCCGATCCAGGTTTTGTGATTTTGTCGACGCCGCAACGCGTCGTCCATTTTGGTAAAGGGGGACGCAGGGTCTGGGTACGAGGTTGTTTTGACTCACGTGGTGTGCGCAAAATGTTATGCGCAGTAATTGCTGAATGGATATATTTCGTGAATTTTGCACCATTCCGTGAACAAAATTAATTTGTGAATGTGAACCAATATAATCATGCGGATAAATGCATAGCCATTGAATGAATATCAACCTTGAATTAATATTTCTCTCAGTTGAATGCTTGTCGCTTGAATGTGAACAAATATTGATCCTGAATATAAATGTTGAATGTGAACTGTTTTATTTGTGAATCAAAATATTGATCGTGAATGTGAATGGTTATTTTCGGTGAATGTGAATGAATATTGATCCTGAATTTTGCACCATTTCGACAACCATATACGATATCTGTTTTATTTCTTGTTATTGAAAATATGTTAAGAACTCTTTTGGTTTCCGGGAATTTATAAGTGATTATTATTATTAATTTATTTTTTAAATGTTCTCCAGATCGTACGAGGAGCAATGCTGGTGCTTATAATATGTATGGCATCCTGCTTGAACATCAAAAACTCTTTTTACAAGCTGAGAAAGCATTTGAAAGGTTAGTGTCATCTTAATGTAGAAGTTTGTTTTTATTCTGTCATGAAATTATCTCACCTGTCTCTTTATTAAGGACTGGGATCAAGGTTGATTTCTTCATATTCCTTGTTTTCATAACTGATCAAGTTGTGACTGATGCCTCTGTAATGCAACTTAAAATATAATTTGCTATCTATAAAAACAAAATCTGTCTACAAGCCTACGGAGGCTTATCAGGCCAGCGGTTAAAGCGACTAGGAGTATCACTACTCTCCTGGATGGGAGGCTATAGCCCATCGAAGGTAGACTGCGAGCATGCGCAGTCTCTATTTTTCTCTAAAGATCGTGAGGCGAGCGCGCGAGAATAGCACGATATGCGAGCGGCGATCTTTAGCGTAACGACTGCTCGCAGTCTAATCGAAGGTAACCCCCAGCATTTGTGTCAGGTTGCCCTGACAATTCGCAGGTACCCCAGGGCCGTAGCTAGCGGGGGGACAAAGGGGGCAGTTGCCCCCCCCCCCCCCCCCCAAGAATGGGTAATGCTTTCTGAAAAACGAAAACTGCGTATGTTTTTTTTCGCGTTCAAACAGCCGCCTTCTTGATAAAAATATATGCCGAGGGTCTTTCAAAAACAAGATTGAACATTTCAAAGGCTTGGTACTTGATCTCCCCAGATTTTGCTCGGCATATTAATCAAGATGATGGGGAACGAAGAGGCGAGAACTTCTTACTTCTTAGGTAACTAAGTAAGTAGTTATATTTTGACTGCCCGGTACCATACTAATTTGAACATTTACGATTGATTGAGAAATATATTTTGGAGCGGAAATCCAACTGGAGACATCTTTTACACACGAAATAGACTAATAAAATGTTAAGTGTACTAAGGCCGATATACGGTATGTATCAAGGTAACAAAACCTCGGAAATATTGCTGTAAGCACTAAAAATACCTGTCATTTTACACTGAATCGAGATTGATTTTTTGACAAAATATATCATGGAAAATGCTCAAAATAGCATTTCCGAGCCTCTAGATTTCAAAATTTTCTGAGGGGGCATGCCCCCAGACCCCCCTAGCGGCTCGCGCCTTCGGCACTCGCTTCATTGCCCCCCATTCAAAAAATTCTAGCTACGGCCCTGTACCCATTCATACTTCTGGGTGAAGAGAGGTGGAGTAAAGTGTCTTGCCCAAGAACACAACTCAGTGGCCTCAGCCAGCACACGATTCGGAGTCCAACGCGTTAACCATCAGCCCACCGCGTCTCCCACCAATGTGGTGTCTACACATGGTGTTAAACCTTCCTCCAAAACCTGCCTTACCCAAGTGTTTGTCTTGCTTGTTGTGTTTTTTCTGTAGTGCAATCAAGCTTCTTCAGGAAAATGGAACCGAGGACCAACAACAGCATTTGAATACTGTGCTCGTTAACCATACCAGAGTGCTTTGGTGAGTTACCCAGTTTACATGCTAGTTACTTGTTGAGTTAAAGATCAGAATGGCTTGTTTAGTGTGGTGGAATAGTGATATATGCCAACTGTTTTAACTAGGTAATTACAGTCGAACCTCTCCTTACGGACACCTCTCTAATACGGACACCTCTCTAATACGGACACCCCTCTATTACGGACAGTTTCCTTGGTCCCGGCAAAATGCCCATATATACTCTATAAAGAAAACCTCTACAATACGGACCTTCTCTACGGACAAGTCTCGGTCCCTGTTTGTGATTACAGAAGCTTACAGATCAAAGTTAATTCATTTATTGTTCCATTCAGTCCTACAATAAAAGTAGCATTTGTTTTCAATCAGTTTATCGACATGTCATCGCCATTTATCTTCGACATCTCTTATCGTCAGTAGACTGCCTTTAAAGTGACGTCACATTCATGACCTCTATAATACGGACACCTCTCTAATACGGACACTTTGCTCCGTCCCTTCGGTTTCCATATTAGAGAGGTTCAACTGTTCTCATAAAGATACCAGAAAGTGGAATAAAACCTTTGAGCTGTTTTTTTTTGTCATCAGCTCATTGGGTCGTTACAACGACGCAGTAGCGTGTTACCAAGCTGTGAAGCCACTGACCATGTTTTATGACGTATGTGGGCTCGCTTTGTCATTGTTCATGGCAGGCCAGTTAAAAGATAGCTATCAAGGTAACCGGCAATCTCTGGATTCTATTGAACTCTTTCACTCCTATGAGTGACCCAAGTGCACTGATTTTTTTAAATAAAAATCCAAGCGGTCCAGGTTTTTTCATCGGGACCGCTCGTCTTTCACATCTGGACAGTTTGGAAACCTTTTCGAGTGGCGTTGACCAAGCTTGTTCGGTCCAGATGTAGACATATTGGCCATGTTCTTTTCTTTGTTCACATGTGGTTCGTCAAGGTCTACATGTGAACGAAGAAAAGAACTCGGCCAATATTTCTACATCTGGACCGACACCTAAAGGCCGGTTTACACGATACGATTTGTCGGCCCGATTTGATAAGAAAACGACCGAGCGAACGAAAATCGACCCGATTTTTAAAAATCTGTTGCAGCGCAACAGATTTTACAAATCGGGCCGATTTTCATCCTCGCGCTATATCGATAAAAGAAAAATCGGCCCGATAAATCGTAGCGTGTAAATGAGCCTTACAAGTGTGCCGACAGATCGGGCCGACAAATCGTAGCGTGTAAACCGGCCTTAACAAACAGTACCACATGAAAGTACTGCTCAGTAGCTTTCATTTGAATGGTCACACTACGGTTTCATTCACAGACTTAAAAGTTAGAACCATTCGAGATTTGACTCTGGAAGTGAAAGTGTTAAATTCGCTTGTATTTCCACACACATTTGATGTTTTACGTAACTTTGCCTCTTTTGATTTGATACATGTTCGCTCTTTTCACCTTCAGCGTATGAACAAGCATTTCAATTGGCTGATACAGACGCCGACAGGTCATGTGTTCTAACCGCCATGGGCATGCTGGGATACACATTGAATGACAAAGAAGGAGCAAAGGCAATGCTTTTTAAAAGGCGAGAAAAAAAATATTTGCTTAGAAAGTAGTACTATATGCTGTATATATATTTTTCTTTTGGGGGACAAAAAGCCTAAAGGACTTTTTTCCTGAGTAAAGAACTAGAAGGTATTTCGATTGATCCAAATGAACAGTTTGGTCACAAGTTTTTAAAGCACTTGTATGAGTATGATTGAATTTTTTTTCTGTTACAGTTCTCAGTTACAACCTGCTTGTGACCGCGGGCTTATGGCACTCTGTGCCCTCGGGCTGGTCAGCGGTGATGCTACTTTGGCCGGAGCAGCTCTTGGCGAACTTATGAAACGGAAGAATGGTGAGATTAAATAGAGAATGGCTTGGGGTTATTAAAAGGGCGTCAGATAGTGGAACAGGAAGGAAAGTTTATAGGGGCTAAACTTGCCGTTCGCACTTTATGCTGCGTACTGAGCCGGTTACGCGGTACTAAGCCGGCAGAAATTCAAGTTTTAGGTCATTTTGCGAAGTGCAAAATCACCTTCAAATTGAAGAAAGCCTCAAAATAATAGTTTACTAAGGTAGAAAAACACCAAAGAGGTGATAATAAACCAAACAGGAACAAGCCTGGTTGAGGATGGAGAAGATTAAGACGGATTACAAACGACGAACTTGCCTATTGTTTCAAGATGCGCCATCCGAGACGTACTCCTTTAAATAATCAACAAAGAATAAGTGAAATGAGATAATTTAACACAGTTTTGTATTCCTCATTCTATATTTAGCTTATTAAACGATGGATACCAGAAACCATCTGTATGTTTTCCTTGTTCTTAATAAATTGCTGACTGGTACCACGTAGGCTCGATTACCAGCCGCTGTTCGGGAAAATGAGCCCACGCTCATCCCCCGAAGGTACCACGTAGCCAGCTTCTAACAGCTACTCGACTTAAAGGGACACTGTCCCGGCGCATTTGCTCAAAACTGTTGTAAATGCACGAAATGGTCCCTAAATCTATGGAATAAGAACTTAATAAACTTTAACTAAATGATAAAAAGCAATTTCTTGAAGAAATTCCATACTGCAACAAAATTTTTGCAAAATTTCAAAGATTTCCGAGCCAAACTTGAAACTTTGGAAAACTGACAGCCTATCATTTTTCAAAAATCCATGTTGTAATCCATTTCCATCCTCGCTGTCGTTCGTCATCCTCACTTCCTAATCATGTTCCTGGCTGTCATTTGTCGAGTACTATTCTACAGAATCAAACCATTATTGTTCAACTTCCTATGATCTAGATATGTTTCTGAGCTTCCCAAAATCATGCTAAAAACGAGGACAGTGTCCCTTTAAAATCGTTGTCTTCTTACACACCGCGTACCGAGTATAACCTGTAAACCACCCGGTCTTTTCAGTAATCTGCTCGATGTGGCTGGGTTATGAATGTCGAGTTACTGATCAGGAAATGGCAATAGCAAGAATGTAATTAACGTAGCAACGCACATTTTACTAAACAAGTATTGCTGAAATGGATTACATGTTTTTTGTGTTGTGACTTGTCTTGCAGGGAGCGAAGATTTAACAGGCGATATCTGCTATCTGTATTCAAGGTTTTACGCCCTGCAGGTATTTGAAAACTGGTAACTTTTCCGTAACGAATACGAAACCATTGTCCCGACCTTTAGAGAGTGGCCTTTTCGGTAAATCGTCGTTTAATTGTCGGCGAGCACAAGAAAGTTGTCATGTCATCTTGTTGTTATAAGGATGATTCGTAAATAAGGAAAAGTATTTTTTAGGGTTTGCCCTTGGTAAAGGTAATGCCGCACTCGGGCCAAACTGTCCCACACTGCCGGAGCTTATCCCGGTTTCTGTAGTATGAAGCCGACTAGGAGTATTGCTACTCCCCCTGGATGGAATGCTAGTCCATCGCAGGTTACCCCCAGCATTATTTCGCTGGTACCCATTTATATTCCTGGGTGGGTGGAGACACTGTTAGAGTAAAAGTGTCTAGCCCATGAACACAACACAGTGACCCCGGCTAGCGCTCGAACCCAGACCACTCGAGCCGTGCTAATGGTGACCATTAGGCCGTACTGTTTGCCCTAATGCAGCTGTTATTGTCTTCAGGGAAATCAGAAACTTGGACGAAGTCACATCATGAAAGAAATCCATCGGTAAGATTTTCATCACATGCGCTGTTTATCTTTATGACCCTTCATGCACACGAAATTGAAGTTCGTCTTATTCTATTACAATAACTTTTTGAACTGGCATTTTGCTTTAATTTGGTACACACACTATTTTCTTGCACCCTTTGGGGTTCTTGGAGGCCATTGGAATTTTCCGTGGCATCTTCGGAGATATTCGGGCCGTTTCGGAAATCCTCTGAAGTATTCTGAAGATCTTTCGGCCATCTTTGGAATCATTTGAAAGATTTCGGTTATCCATACATATAATAGACACTCTATACCCGATAACTGATACAGAACGCAAGAATGTATTGTTTGTTTTTCCCGTTACAGCAATCCAGCAAGCAGTTTATTGTGGAGTCAGTTGGCTTCCTATCTGTTACAAGCCTGTCCTGACGAACAAGAGGTACCGTAACTGTAGTACAGTTTGACGGCAGTGTTTGACATAGTGTTACAATACTTGTCCCCTGTACTATATATAACTGAATTTATAAGAACGTGGCTCAAGAAAATTTCAGCATTTTCTCTGCAACTACGCCAAAAGCCCAGTTTTATTACTCCAATCAGACTTGAAATCACACCAAAGAAGAGCGAAAAGGAGAAAGAAGAGAGGGAAGAGAGAAAAAAGAACTGGCATACCTGATCTTATTGTATCCTCTACTTTGGAGATAGTTTCTTCACGAGAAAAACCCAAAAAGCGTCAAAATGGTGCAATTTTCTGCGACAATGTTCTTATAAATCCAGTTAGATATACGTTTACCGTTCTCAAGCTCAAAATACGAATTCTCCTCGCTCATTGCGATACATTTCTTTTAATATAGCTAATGAGAATTTGGTGTTACATCAATACAATATCCCTCAGTTGATGATTATATTTATTCTCGTCACTATTCTGTTTGGCAGTGAGTTCATTTTGTAAGGAGAAATTGTATCTTCTTTATTCTTGGGAATCTTCTGTTGTAGGCCGCTGCTTGCTGTTCTGAGTCTTCTGCGAGACTTGGAGGGAGTCATTCATCAGAGGTTAGTTTAAAGCCGTCTGGGCCAAATGTGAGCGAGAGTTGACAAGAGTTCAAACTTTCGCTCTCGTTTGGCCTGAAACTCTCACGCACTCTCTGCGACTCGCGTGCGCTCTCATCGAATTTGAACCTGCTCAAACTTTTCTTGAGAGTCGTCGAGAGTTTTATCTCGTTTGGCCCACGTCTGACGATAGTCGATGAGTGTTGAAGAAAACTCTCGTACAATTCAACTCTCGGCGACTCGTTCTCGCTTAGCCCGGACTTTAGAAGAAGTAGCTGATTTTTGTAGCATTGATTTAGATGCATTATTGCCTTAAAACGTAAATTATATTGTTTCAAACAATTGTAACTTGACTCTACTTTTAAGAACATGGAAAATATGGGAAACATTGCATTGTTTAATAGAAGCTTGATCCATTTGTTCTTCAACAGCACAACCCCGCATTCCACCCCGCCGGTATTGTGGGCTCAGGAGCCTTACGTAATCACATCAGCAAACCCAACCTTAAGAGCGCAACCAACAGAACTCGGTCAGGTCTCATAGCATCCCAGAAGGCTGTTCATGCGCATCCTGATCACGTGACCAGCTGGGCAGTTCTTTCAGCGTCTGTAACAGCTCACAATATAGCCACTGGTCGTGAGGGACTGGAAACAGAAAAGAACGGTCTTGGCGCCAGGATCTCACAGTTTGTGGAGTCTGCAGGTATGGCATAAAAATGATTTTAAGAGTAAAGTGTATGGATTGGCGCACGGAAAATCCTGACCGAAGTAGAGTCGTGGCCGTTGTACGGAGGTTTCAATAAGAGTAAAGAGTATGGATTGGTGCACGGTCAGGACGAAAAATCCTGACCGATGAAGCGGAAGTGAACGTTGTAGGGAGGTTTCAATAAAAGTATGGCTGTTAGTTGCAGGTTCGACTGTACTTTTGAAGCGGCCTTTATTTTAAGGGCCAATGTTTTGTAGCGTGTGTGTTCGTTTAAAAAACGCCCAATGCAGTACTCGTGACGATTTGCCAAGCACTTGTTCCCCCTGGGAATTTTTTCTCCGGGTGCTTGTTCCCCCGGACACTTGTTGCCTCCAGGCACTTGTTGGGCAATTGTTCCCCTTTGGGAAATTGTTCCCCCCTGGGCACTTGTTCCTTCTGTGCACTTGTTCCCCCTGGAAAACATATCTGAGCCTCAGAAAATTCAATAGTCCACCCATGCCGGTTTTATATTTCCATTTCCACACGATATTCTGAGAGCTTGAACATTTTCTGCTATAGCTTCACAAGAGAAAGTCAAGGCCCTATCGGAGCATCAGCTGCCAGCCCTTGTTGAAGCACAGACCAGTCATCTGGAGACCCTCCAGTCCTGGGCCATTATTCACCGTGGCTACTGCTTACTGTATTCTGGACTGCATCAGGAAGCTGCTAAACATGTTGACCAGGTAGGTGTAACGTTTTGAGATCCTGATATAAAAATCAAAAATCCTCTAAATGTTTTTTTTATATAGTACTATATATTTTCTATAATTCGCCTTAGGATAATTTGGTTGTAAGTCAGGGTAATATATTTTTTTTTTCATTATTCCATTGTGTTAATCAAAGCATCCAGAATAGCCCTTATATATGCATATTCACATCAGACTAGCTATAAATTGCACTCCAAGCTTGGCTTTCGAAGTCTGGAATTTTTTATCATGAACAAATTCCCAAAAAGAATACCCATGCACGTGTAACAGTATGCATGTGCAAGAGGTTGAGAAGAATTTCGTGTGAACGAGGCTTGGTGATGAATTGTGAGTCACTGACGTAATCATGCATAAGGCCTATTTGATTTCAGCTTCCAAATATACGTATCGACATAACTTTCGTGGAGCTTTCGTGGAGCAGTTAATCGAACACTGTCGATAGTTTGGAAAAAGTGATTCGTTACTATCACCGCTACTGTTGATTCTTCATAAGTCACATTCGTCCATGATGTGTTGTTTTGCCGCTGTGGATTCGCGGTAGTCACCTCCAACAAGGACAAGGAATTACAGCGTCCCTGTACGACCTGTACATCAGCGAATTACTAAGAAACAAAATTCGCACTGTCTTGAAGAGTCCTGGAATTTCATTTTCCCTAAAACATTTATGTAAGAGTCTTAACGCTAAATATACTCGATTGCATGGATAGAGCAGTTTTCAATTGAGCGTGCTAGCCGTGCTTTGGTTTTGCTTTACTACGCTCTCTGATTGGTTTGAAAAACTCGCGCCATTTTCTTAACCAATCAGATGCCAAAGTAAAACCAATCGTGACTTGGTTGCACGCGTTTTCCCGCGCTTTGCGCTGGTTACATGTATTTGCTCCGAGTTCTGACTGGTTCCTTGTTCTATTGTCGTCTGTTGTGATTGGTCAGAGTGATTACTTAGTTTTGGTTTTACTACACTCAATTGGAAAACCGCCCTATACAACCAGAGGCAATTCTGTTTTTTTGATTCCATGGTCCATCGTGTTGCTATTTTAGCTAAATTCTTGCGTCTGTTACTATGGTTTATTTCTCTTACAGGCGTTATCTGTGTACAGCTCGATTCCGCAAATCTCCGCTCAACTGCACTTCTTGAAAGCTCAGGTGTTACTGGCCAGCGGAGAACCTGTAGAAATTGGACTAAACTTGCTGCAAAACATCTTTGCTATCGAGCCCAACTCATTCACCGAATGCCTGGCAGGTAATAGCCTGAGTACTACTTACTTCCCATCTTCTTGCGAGTGGAAATATTGAACGTGTATTTAGGGATATTAATCAAGTTCATTTGCTTATCTGTGTTCTTATTCAAACGGGTTTAACAGGTTTTAGCAGACGTTCAAGCCAATCAGGGTTCGCCAATGGCAGCAGAGCTTTGCTATCGTCAATGTCTGCAGGCAGGAATGGACAGCAAGTAAGAACGCAAATTGATTATAAATGCCGGCTCTGATTTCTTCTGATTGACGAGGATTAACACAATCGAGTGTAATATTCCAAATTTTACTTTTATGCGATATTCAGATAAAACGGGACTAAAATTATAAAAGAAAGGAAACAACAGAGTTGTCATAAAAGTACTGAACTACGGCGACAGGAAAGGCTTTGGTGTCATCGACTCGACTACAAATCAGAGCAGAGCACATTCTTCATTTCAGAAACTTTGGGAAGACTAAGCACCAGCTTTCAGCACTAGAATTCCTGGGATCGTTTGGGCAAATGACATGGCTTATATAATTGGTGAATAGTTTCCTGGCAAAGGCAACTATTCGCCAATCATAGCTCATGTCAGTTACCCAAACGATCCCAGACTTCCTTGTAAAGCTGGTGCTTAGGCCTGCCACACAGGCTACTTAGTCTCCCCATATCATACGGAGAATTTCAGTGGTTTGTCGCTCTACTTGCATCATCAAAATGCACAGCGGTCTTTTGAGACTGGTTAGGCGCGACATCAATTCCCGCCTCCACGGCTTTCGTCATAGAAGTTGCTAAGCAACATGACGTATTCTTGTGACGTGTTCGCGGTATTTTGTTATTGGAATATGAAACTTTTCAAGTGTTACACGGCCTCTTTACGGTTTTGCTTGCAAAAAAACAAAACGTCAAAACTCGGTAAATGTTTATGTAGTCAGAACGATTAATTCCTAACTTATCTTTGCCTTTTTATACTGAACAGTAGGCAGATTTTGAGAATGAAGGACTTGATCAACCTAGAAACAACATTGTGACTTTGAAACAAATTTCTCAAGAAAAATTGTAGCGAATTAACGATAACGGGAATATTGGACTATGCATGACTGGTCATCAAAATTCTTTTTATTGCTCTGTTTCAGGGCACAAAGTTGGCGAGTTGTTCCTCTCATAAGACTGGCAATGTTAGCTGTACGCTTAGCACAGGTATGTATGTGTGGTAAACGAGTTTAGCATAGAATTTTACGAGGCAGTTGCAGGATTTCAAAACTACACACCGAGTTAGTAGTACCACTTCAGCTATCCATATATTACAGCAAACATGTGATATCCATACTTTCATGTTGATAAGAAATATTTCATTCCATCCCTGGGAAGGCTATTTGAACCATCAGAAGGTTACTCCAACTTTTGTGTCCGCTCCCCTCCCTAACTCGTGGGAATTTCAGGTGATTTACCCCCCACCCCACCCCCGATCCTGGAGTAAAGTAACTGAACGTCTCACATGTACTTGTTTGTAAGCTTGGTTTACATTTTTTCTCCTCGCAGTCAGAGTCCGCTGACCGTGATCGGTGGATCAATCTTTCACTTGAAGCATCTAATGAGGTATGTGTCATCCGTTACTCGTAACGGTAAACCAATGCGACTTCTATAACCGGGGCCACTTAGCCAACGACAGCCAAACCACGTTACAGAATGGAAAGAAAGAGTTACAACTTCAGTTGTTTGAGCCAATCAGTTTTTAGTGTAATACTAGAACAAGAGAATATTCTCTTGACTAGAATTAATCATAGATTAGTGAAATGCTTTCGAAAAGGAGCTGTGTTTAGCTCCACGAGGCGGTTCGTTTAGTCTTAGTAAGCTTAAATTGTTGCTGAACTTTCCCAAACAGAGCTGACAATTACACTTTCTCAAACAGAGGGAAACGGTCCATACGAAAAAGTTTGCAACAACAGAGCAGAGAATTAGATGTCACATACCTGGACACAATCTTGGACGCTGTTCCACGGGCATTCGGGTTTAACCTCGTCCCCAGGGCCTTTACCGCGAAGCCCCTGCCAAAAAAGGGTCGGGGGAGAGGTGGGGCTAATCGAGTACCACTTACAAAAGTCGATTTTATCCGCCTGCATGGTACGACAGGATTAGGTTGCGTTCGACGTTGTGATTGGTTTTGATTGTCTAAGTGGCCTCGGTTACAGTAGTTGCACTGTAAAGACTATATTTGGGTTAGTGGATTTTTTCATCGTTTCACTGTGTAATTGTTATGTGATTTAACTCGCAGGTCCTCAAGTTGAAGTCTGGTTTTTCAGCTGCTTATCTCATTCAGGGGATTGTATATTATCTTCAAGATAATGCTAGGTAGGTCTCATCACTCCATTGCGTCGTTGCACAAGCGTGGGTCGAGTTTTATCGCGAGTATCGACGGCAAATGAAACTATACTCTTCCATTTACTTAATTCTTCAACGCGAGCCTTTTGAGGTGCTCCTCTGTTCGTACTGCAACCTGTGGAATCTAGAGACCTTGATGTATTTTTATTTTTCATTTCAATTGTCTTCCTTCAAATTGCGCTAAGTGTGTTCAATGTTTTTTTTGTCTACAGGGCATCGAGACGAGCATTCCAACATGTGATAGACTCAGACACAGGAGGCTCGGCCATAGCTCAGTACTGGCTACTCTTACTTCATTTGAAGAAAAATGATCTTCCCGCCGCCATGGTAGGTAACGTTTAAACGTCATACGTGTTAGCCTTTCAACAGGCTCTCTAGTCAGGGATCGGATTAGCCCCGTTCCCCGTTCCCCGTTCGTTCCCCGTTCCCGTTCCCCGTTCCCCGTTCCCCGTTCCCGTTCCCGTTCCTGTTCCCTGTTCCCGTTCCCGTTCCCCGTTCCCCGTTCCCCGTTACTGGATTTAGTAACATCCGATTTTGACCAGCTGAATCTGTGTCTTTTACAGGGTGTTTTGTCTAAAGCCAAGTTTGATGGTAACAGCAGACTGGATTTGTTTTATTATCAAGTTGCAAAGAATGGAGACTTGTCGGTGACTGCTAAAAAGCGTTTAATTGAGAGATGTATCCACGTGAATCCGTCAGAACATTTATTTTGGAATTCATTGAAGGAATACTAATGAGAACATCTACCAATGAACTAATTAGAAATGTTTATACAAAAAAATGTAATGGAAATAGAGGCTTAAAGTTATTCAAAATTACATAGGTTTACACAACAGAACCTTCAGCCAGGGGTTGAATATTAAAGGGAGTTGTTAAAACATCTTTCCCTCAAAATCTTCATTTAAAATTTTAAATCAGTATTCATTTAAAATGTTTAATTGTACACAAGTAAGTGATCGTCTCCCTGGATCATCAGTTCTATCATGGGCGCCGCCATCTTGGACTTGATGACGTAACACGGCTCCTTATTTGGTGAAAAAATAAAAGTAACACCAGAAAACTTCACTCACATCCAAGATGGCTGCGCCCAAGGAATAAAAAAAAATGTGCGAAAAAAAATCGTCTATTTTAGATACTCTGTGAAACGTTCTAGAAAATCAAGGAAATCTTTGAGTACTTGGTTTATTTATATCACTACACTGACAATTTTATCTATAAAATATGACTGTCTCCTTAAACACAACGAAAACAGAAAAGCGTTGGTACCACGTGACCTAACGAACTAAAGCCCACAAGGTGCATGCTACCAGCATGGTGACGCTGACCGCCGGTACTGCAGACTCGTTACAGAGGTCATTGGCGCAGCAGGATACGTCACACGTGACGTTTTGTCCCTGGAGGTCCAAACTTGTAAATGTCTTGCACGATTCGAAGCCTTGCTTGGCGTAATTGCACACGTTTACTGGGCTGCAACCTCTCGCAAACTGCTTGGTTTCAAAGCCTGTAGGAGGGTGGTAATATCAGGGTCATGTTGATACAGCGTGTGTAATATGACGGGCATTCCTGGACCATTTGGTCCTTCTCGCAGTCATCCAAACTCTCGTAACTAATGCAGGTAAAGCACTTCAAGCCGTGCGCTGCAAATATACAAATCGTGTCGGTCATTGACTGTAACCTGTACAATAATTTTCTTCTCTACTTCCTATGCAGACTATGCAGTCGCTAGTATTTTCAGTTTTCCATACATTTGTCCCGGTAAGGGGGGGGGGGGGGGGGACTGCGATATAAAAGTGACGGGGTGATAGTCGTACCTTTTAGGGGTAAAATTATATATACCGCGTAGGGTGTTTAAAATCTAAAATGAACGCCATTATAGTTATCCTGGTACCTTTAAGGGTACTGGAGGCGACAAAAAGCTAAAAAATATGTCAGGAGCTACAATAGTTTTGTTTTAGAATTGGTACCTCTTAGGGGTGAAAATGAATTTGAGCCACACCCGCAAAACGAGATAAAGGGAACCTTTTAGGAGTTCCGACGATCAGCCCCGTCCCCGGGACAGTTGTTGGTAAAAACCGAGTAGAAATCGACGGGAAAATTGCCATACTATCTATTAAATCTGTATATTGCTCGCTGTTACCAATATAAACAGCAAAATAGTCTCTCTTCAGTTCTAAAACCAAAATTGTAGCTTGAAATAAGTAAGAAGTGCGATCCGCTGCTTATTCTCGCGAGTGAAGCTCACGCGCCTTGAGCCCTCGCGCGCTTGCACGCAGTCACGCACACAGTCACACTCGCTCCACACCCTTTCAAGAAGACTGCATTGAACAACAAACTCACGCAAAGAAAGGTACTATTTTGCAGTCTGGTCGAAAATAAAACTGCATTGCCGCTTCTATGCTTAATTTACCAGCAACTAAGAGCAAAGCAGTCGGTGTTTAACGGCTCCATTCCTGCCTTCCCTCAGAATTAGCAGAATTTAAACTTGTAAACGCAAGCTTTGGCTATTTACCTACACAGGGGCCTACCTACCCTATTTGCATTATCATGGGTGCATCTCAAGAGAATATTCTAAGTCTTGGTTTGATGCAGACCCTACTAAGTAGCCTGAATAACGGCCAAGATCTACGCTTCGAGGCTTGAGTCCAAAAGGTCCTCGATTGACATCAATTCCCAAATCGTGATCTTTGCTCTCGGCCTCTCGCCTCCACGGTTTGCAACGATTTCGGATCGAAAAGTTCGATATTCCCAAGCCCGAGTATAAATTGAATCGCTATAATACTTGGATGTTAGAAGTTACAGATACTCACCTGTGTGGATGCACAGCAAGACTGCGAGGACAAAATAATATCGCATCTCGTTCTTCGTCCGTGATTTGGGTGTGATGGATGTGTTGAAAAAATAACTTGCATATTTTTAAACATATGATATCCGGTGATGATATCGATCGCCAAAGGATTTTGGCTCACTGGTAATCGAGCCTACAAAGGATACAGATAGGATCTGAAACACGGGGGGGGGGGGGGGGGGGGGGGGGGGGGAGGTACTCTATGAAGTTTGGGTGGGGATGTGCCGCTGGGACTCTGAAACCCTTAACCTATACCAGACCACCAGACCATGTTCACCCCTGCATTTTGCATCCCTATTCTAGACTAGACACCAAAAATCCCTGCTCTATCCCAGACTCGCCCTTTTCCAAAAACTCTTTCTATTATGAAAGTCTGTCAATACCGAGTGTCAATTCCTATTCTAGACTTAAATTCTTCATACCAATGACAGTTTCCCGGTGAATGATGCCCTATTCTAGACCAAAACTCTCTGATTTCTATACCCTATCCCAGACTAAACTACTTGAAAAGCGGCACATACCCCGGTATAGCTTATTTATGGGAGTTTGGGATTTACCATGTAGTTCAAAGGATAGATACCAACAAAAGAAAGGCAACCATTCTCGGGACCCTCTTTATTCAAACATTCGCGATAAGAAGGAACAGACAGTTATTTCTTAGGGACACTGTCCTGATTTTAGCATGATTTTGGGAAGCTCAGAAAAACATATCTAGATCGAGAATTTTGATCAATAATGGTTTGATTCTGTAGAATAACACTCGACAAATGACAGGATCGAACAGGAACCCATTAGGAAGTGAAGATGACGAACGACAGCGAGGATGGAAATGGATTGCAATAGGATTTTTGAAAAAACGTCAGGATGTCAGTTTTTCAAAGTTTCAAATTTGGCTCGGAAATTTGAATTTTAAAATGTTGTTTATCATCTGGATTTTCTTGAAGAAATTGCTTTTTATCATTTAGTTAGAGTTTATTAAGTTCTTATTTCATAGATTTAGGGACCATTTCATGCATTTATAACAGTTTTGAGCAAATGCGCCGGACAGTAGCTAGTGTCCCTTTAAATATATACCAATCTTCCTATTGTTAAACTCGTTTTCTCACTCCTCCCTAAATTTTTCGGCCATTTCTGTCGCCTCCCTTTACGTCGTTTCTCCTTCCTCTCCCTCTTGATACTCGAACCAAAAGTCGCTTCCCTTGGATTTGTTTCTTTACCCCTGATATTTCGAGCTCCCGATTTCTCACACCAATTTTCGTTTCCCTTGGAGGTTCGAGAAATCGGGATTCCACTGTCATGTACAATGTACCGTCGAACCCCCAAGAGCATATCACCCTGGAGCCTCCATCTTCCTTATTGGGCCTATGACACAGCGTAGTTACACCTTGAGCTATTTTTAGAATTACTTTTGCCGCGTAAATCACCCGTTACGAGCACGAGGACGAGGTTGTCATTCATGTTTCAGATTAAAAATAACGAGAGGCACGTGGAATAAAAACTAGAACGGCGGAATGTCGTTACTAGGAATTATCACTATTGTCCGCGGAAGTACACGGAAATCTTTTCGCGGGAGAACGATTCTAAAAATAGCCGAAGGTGTAACTACGCTGTTGTCATTAATCAACACAGATAGAGGCTCCGGGGTGATATGCTCCTGAACCCCCTATTAAACGGCCAGCTACCACCCCCAAAAAAGTTCGCTAACCGGGGGGGACTCTCATATGAAAGTGACGGGGATGCTCGTTGGTAATTTTGAATTAAACCACCTAAAGGAGACCAATCCGGGCTTGGCTCAAGCTTCATTTGACCCCTAAAAAATACCATTATAATTAAGTTGCAATCGATCTCCGGTAATGAGACTACGAACACATTATGACACTGTTTTTTTATTTAATTTCTTCGTCTGTTCAACCCTAAACGATACCTCAAAATTCTGTCACTTTCATATGGGAGTCCATAGCCTGCGAGCAAGCTCTCTTGGCGTTTTTTGCGCCTCCCCGCCCCCACCCCCCAAAAAAACCCAGAGAGCTTGCTCGCAGGCTAGGGAACTTTTTGGGGACTCGCTAAGTCTGCAGTGCCTCATGGGTATAAAATATTTCATCACAAGATGGCGTCCATGAATGACCGCCAAAAGTTAGTCGAGGACAAAAAGCAAGAACTTCTTCGTCGTATTGCGGAGAAAAAGAAAAACGAGCAAGGAAAATCACCTTCCTCTAGTGAAGGGAATACACAAAAAGCTTCCAGGGCGGGCCCAATGTTTGTAAACGATGGCAATTTCTTAGCTCGCTTTCAAGCCATGCAACAAAAGCCCAGTGCTTCAACTTCAGCCACCACTGGGCCAGATTCTCGTCCAACTGTGAGCATGAAGTTGACAACAGTTAAGAGATCGACGCCTGTTAAACCAGTGTCGGCCAGACCGGACATATTTGAGGCCCCAGAAGATTTTGAGGAAAATGGTAATTTGATTTTGAATTCGAAGCTTCTGTCAGATCTCATAGCTAGAGCATGTTTGGTGTAATTTTCATCTCACTAAATGCTTGCAAATGTTCTGATGAGCGGTATAATTAAGTTCCCCCACCAGAGGATCAAGAAATACTCGACAACATTGAAGTTCTGGCCGCTAGAGTGGTGCGAGGGGGTGATCAAGTGGAACGTGCTGCCATACAGAACAACGTAAACAACCCAAATTATAGGTAGGTCGATTACACATAAAATTAGAGCTATTGTGTTTAAGATATAATATATGTAATATATTATGTATTTAAATATAGACTGACTGCGTGCGCTCTGATTGGTTAAAAACCATGTTTTATAAAGCTGTGTTTTATTGTTTCGTGCACGTTAAATCTATATTTTAAAGCAAAACACTCCGGTTATTAGAGAACACTTGTGAAATATAGAAAACACAAGCCGAAAATTTATCATATTCCTGTCATGTTTTGTGACAGTATAATACATAGCCTGCGTGGCAGGTGTACAGACTGTAGAAAGAGGAGAGGGAGGAGTAGTCGGAGCGCGATCGTGGGAAGGAGTGGAGAACAACCACTATTGTTTTTTTTGTTTTTTCATTCACATCTGGAAAGCGAATCGTGACTTGCCAGAATTAATGAAATGTCAATAAAGTCAGAATCGGTTGTTCTGATTGGTCAGTTATATGTCATTCAAATACTTTCGCATTTCATGTTGAAATTACATGCAACCGCCAACCGGACAGATGAATCGAGATACGATCGTTTGAGCTACTTTATTGTCTATATAATACATGGCTTTGGCTTCTTTATTTGTTAAATATATTTCTCTTAACACTTAAAGGGACACTGTCCCAGCGTATTTGCTCAAAACTGTTATAAATGCATGAAATGGTCCCTAAATCTATGAAATAAGAACTTAATAAACTCTAACTAAATGATAAAAAAGCAATTTCTTCAAGGAAATTCCATACTGCGACAAAAGTTTTGCAAAATTTCAAAGATTTCCGAGCCAAATGTGAAACTTTGAAAAACTGACATCCTGACGTTTTTTCAAAAATCCATATTGCAATCCATTTCCATCCTCGCTGTCGTTCGTCATCCTCACTTCCTAATGGGTTCCTGTCATTTGTCGAGTGTTATTCTACAGAATCAAACCATAATTGATCAACTTCCTATGATCTAGATATGTTTCTGAGCTTCCCAAAATCATGCTAAAATCAGGACAGTGTCCCTTTAATATGGACACTTTGTTCTTTGGTCCCTATGTTTCTGTATGTTTACATAACCTGAAACAAACACTGAGGTTTGAATGTCTCGTCAATTTGTGTGAAGACACAGATGAGGGTTGGCCAATTGAGTAACAATTCACTCCAGTGTTTGCTTCAGGCTAAAGCCTGGTTTCCATATGATTGTTATGAGTGTTATGAGTGCTTGGATAGTTCAAAAAGGTGTTTAGTGATAGTAGCAATCTCATGGAATTATGGAAACCACACTTAAACAATGACGATGATGATTGCAGCAATCACAGTGATCCTTGCGACTGAATGTACAATGTATGATCGCTGAGATAGTGTTCAGTGCTTTCTTTGTGATCTTAGTGATACTAGTGATCATGTACTATTCATCCCAGATGTCCCTGGACAAGGGTTTTTTTTCAGCCCACTTCACGCACCGTGGGTTTCAATCTATGGTTTCAAAAAACCTCATCACGTGATGCTATTTTGTGGTTGTACGACTGCTAAAAGTCAAAATTCCAACACATTTTGTCTTTTAGCAGTTGCCCAATCACAAAAAATAGCATCATATGATGAGGTTTTTTGAAACCGGGATTGAACCAATGGTGCATGAAGCGGGCTAAAAAACAACCCTTGTCCACAGATGTCTGGGATGAATAGTAGACCATTACCACCATAGCGATCGTTGCAATAATCTGGAGTAGGATCGAGCCAAACGAGCTGGTGTCAGTTCATCTGTCCTGGAGTGGGACCCAAAAGGAGGCATAGGATCGATCCAACTGAAAAGAACTGTGGAGTCCTTATACATCACAAGGATGCATAATTTATGCATACTTTATCACAATAATGAATCATATCATGTATCATATTGTGACACCTGTATCAGATACATATTGTATTGTGGGAACATGTATCCTTGCAGCCCTAAAGAAAACAATTCCTGTCTCTGACTGGAACCTGGTTTCTTGAAAGCCAATTTACACTAACCCAGATTCAAAGTTAACCAAGGTTTATTAAGTGATAGTTTGGGATTAGCCATATTCTAAAAATGAAAGGACAAAAATAAATGAATATAAATTAATAACTGAGTGATATAAAGCTATTTGAAGCTGACAATAATCTTGGATTTATAGCTATATTCCTGCTTTGAACAGTGAAGTCCAGGTGAGTACTGACTAGGCAACCTGACAAAAATGCTTCTCAGCCATTGGAGTAACGATACTCTTAGTTTTGTCATGCTACAGAAACTGCACGCTCCAAAATGGTGTTTCAATTTATCGCGTCAAGATAATGCTTATCACATGACAGCCCTAACACATATTTAATTGTATATTTCCATTGCACAGTTTCTTGTTTGATGTCAACAGTCAAGATCACAAGTATTACAAGAATCTTGTTAAATGTTTGAGAGGTGATGGACAAGGAGCTAGCAAAAGTGAAACACAGTGAGACAAAATACAAGTGGTGGGACCCAAAAAGAAAGCGAAAAAGTAGGTGGGATCCAAACCCTCCAAAATCATCATCATCGTCATCGTCGTCTAACAGTGACGCAGCAGTTGCTGCAGCCTTAGCTGTAGCTGCAGAGATTGAACACTGCATTCCAATGAGTAACAAAGAGGAAGAGGAACGACAGAAGCAGGTTAAAGAACAACAGGAGGTAATTATTGTCACTCACTCATTAGCTTTTACGGTTTTAGTAATATAAATATTATTTTTAATCACCCCACTGAAGTCGATTGCCTTGCCTGTAACTGCTTGCTTGTTTGCTTGCTTCTTATGTTCTAACTAGCTTGCTTGCTAGCTTATTTGCTTGTTTGCTCGCTAGCTTGCCTACAATATTGTCGTCATAAGTCATTGGACACTTCATCTTTTTGCCGACAAATGGTCGTTGTCTTCACCTCCCCCTCCCCACCCCCAATGTAGTGTTGACTTTTATCCCTCCAATCTTGCGACCATATTTCAACATTGTTTTCAGGGGCAGGGGGGTTCGAAAAATTGAATACCAATTTTCTCTCATCAAACAACATTCCCACTGGGTGGTATTCTGCAGGCCCGTAGCCAGTATTGAGGCAATTTTTCCGCGTAGTTAAAAACTTAAATAGAAAAATAATAAAAAATTTCTGAATAAAACCGTTGAAATTTTAAAGAGAAGAACTGATAACAAACACATAAATGCTGCTACAGTTAGTTTGGATTTTGATTATGTTTGGGGGGAAATACCACCAGGAAAACGCTAAAAATGGCATTTCGAGCGTCCTAGATTTCAAAATTTTCTGGGGTCAGTCCTCCCTAAGGGGCTTGCACCTTTGGCGCTTCGCAATTTCCTCGGCTATCAGAAAAGTCTGGCCATGGGCCTGATTCTGTTAAGTGTCCCAAGGACTTTTGACGATCATTGTAGCTTGCTTGCTTGCTAGGTTTTCTTGTTGCTAGATAGCTAATTTATTTTCTCGTAGTTTTCAACATTTATGACATTACGCATTCAGTGCAACTAAACAATCAAACATATAATATTGTTTGTTTGTTCTAGATTCAAGAAATGTACATGAGAATATTAGCCCAGCGTGCAGCTTATCAGGTCGGTGCAGCATCTGTTCAAACAAACAAGGATAAACCAAAGTATGAGTATGATTCAGATGAAGATATAGAAGGAGGCACATGGGAACATAAAAAGAGAAAGAAGGAGATGAGAAAAACAATAGGTTGGTTTTATGTTTATAACAAATGAAAAGTTAAGTTTCTATCACTTTGTACTGGGACAAGTTTGATACAGAAGGCCTAGAATTATTTTTTTCCATCTTGAAAAACTAAATTCCGTAGAATTTGGAAAGTAACATCCCCCGTTACTTTTGGACTTAGTAGGCCTAAGGGGCCGTTACTTTCAGGTATAATTAAGAAACGTTTGTAATTTAGCAGCCGTTTTACACAAAGATGTGTAACATATTTTGTTTGTTGTAAAATCATGTGGTAAATTTGCTCTCACACTTGCCTGCTCGCCCAGGCTCAATTTTTGGGTTCCTTCAAAGATTTATATTAAGTCAAAACTATTTGGGGTGAAATAAGGGGTAAAGAAATTGAAGAAAATAAGTAAAGAAAGAAGAAGGAAATGTTCCCAACAAAATAATACATTGTATTGAGATATTTTCCGGGTAGCTTGTGTCATTGATGACTGACAAACCTCTTTCTCATATTTCTACCAAGCTTAAAATTCGCCATCATTTCTTTCAATACACGTATTATAGTTTGGTGCATTTTTTCCAAAAATATATCAACACGGCATTAGATCCTAATGGCATACTCTCGGTCTCCAATCCAGACCCAGACAACCAAACAGATTGTGGAAGAAAACGAAAACAATAATTTTAAACTTTCAGCAGCAGAATTTCAGTTATTAATTCAGCTCTCGTCTTTTCACAGACAAAGCTGAAGAACTCACTGTAAAAGGCAAAGGAAAACATCATATTGGAGACTTCCTTCCTCCGCAAGAACTGAAAAAGTTTTCAGCCAAGGTTAAAGCTGTAAAAGGAGAGACGTCTTTGGACAGTTTTGATTTCTCTGATTATGCTGAGCACAAAATAACAGAGGAAAACATTGGGTACAAGATGCTGCAACAGGCTGGCTGGAAAGAAGGAATGGGACTGGGATCTCAAGGACAAGGGATTACAGCACCTGTGGACAAGTATGTAATGAAAATAATGTTCAGTTTTTATTCCTTGCATTTCCTCAATAATCATGTGCTAAAAGTAAAATGATGATAGTTGAGATTTTATGCTTTGAGTACTAATAATGCTAGCTAAAATTCCTTGGAGCACTTAATAAAATACCATCCAGTGATAAGTCTTAAGGTGAGAAATCTTTTATGTTGAAATGTTGTGGTTTAGTTGGATGGATAAAAATCAGCATTGTATTGGGAGACAATGATCATTGAAGACAATGATCATTAATTTTGTCGACAAAAAAGTGAAGTGTTCCAAGACTTTTGACTAGAAATGTAGCCGCTCCTTGCCAAGGATATGTTGCTAAGGATGTTTAAAAGTTTCAAAGGGTTTGTATGCACATTCAAACTCCACTTGAAAGAAAGTCCTTGATATGTGAATTTGGTGGTTACAGTCATGTGTGAATCCTTTAATTTGTTGTTGTTGTTATTATTGATTCGTAGTGCTATTTTTATTACAAGAAGTATAAAAAATAAATTGTTCCTTGGGCATTTCCATATGATTATTAATGTTTAACATCACAGATTTTGGTCCAAAAAAGGATACAAACCGTGGACATTGCTGTTGTGTTAATTTGTATGTGTATTGCACTGATGCTAGGGGTCGAGGTCCTGATGATATTGGTGGCCTGGGTGAAGAGAAGCCAGGGGAAATAGAGACAGATGATGACGAGTTTGACTTGTACCGTAAGAGGATGATGTTAGCATACAAATTTCGACCCAATCCTCTGGTAAGAAAATGTTATAATTTGTTTTACATTAATTTGTTTTATTGAACTTTCTAAAGACACTTTTTAAAAGGGCACTATCATGAATATCACATCAAAAAGTCAAAAGCCAAAAGACATATTTACATCAATGGAAACCTAAAAATAATGGTCCAGTTTTGTTAATTTTTTTTATACTAGGCAAGTGTACTGTAAGCTATAAAAGGAGTGCTATCACCAGTTACCCATGCAGGAGCTTTTGATCTCAAATTGAAAAAGTCGATCAGACTTTATCAAACTCTGCCATTGTCTTGGAAAAATCGCTAAAAACTAATTATGGTTAGCTCTCCCTTCAACAATCCTCTTGATGTTGGCTGCCTGACTCGTGTAGTCCTAACTTTATTTCAGGTGTATGGATCAGTTACAGAAAGGATGAGTATAGAGTAGTTTGTCTGCAACTCTCTAAATGCAATGTATATAGCGATTGTGTGATTGCTCACCCAGAAACACCTACTCTGTTTTAGCTGTTACTGTGGTCAGTACACATTTATAGCTTCACATCATTGCTTCGTTATAATTTGTGGTTCCTTTTCTTTCAGAATAACCCAAGAAGACCATACTACTAGGTCAGGAAGATCCCTTCGTCGTCTCACAAATAAAGATACCTGTGTATAGTAATTAATCAAATTATTGTAGTATCGAAACATAGACAGAATACACTTCTACATGTATCTGCCTCATCCTGAGGTGTAGCCCCTTGGTCTTGCCCAGTGCCAATGGAGCTGTGGGAATGATGCAGATGCTTCACGTTTCACCTCCTCATCAAGCTCTGTGCTCCCTATTTCCGTGCTCTCTGCCGACTAAGTGAAACAGTGCTTGGGGATGAGACAGCACTTCTATTCATGCATCTAGAAACATTTCACCTTGTCATCATACACTGAAAACTGTGATAGGATCCGTGCCTGTGTTCTTCATCATTGATATTTCCGCCCTGCCTTGTTGGACCCATTTGAAAGGTCCGTGTTAATTACTGGCCATTGCCCTTTGTTGTGTTTTTGGACAAGACACTTTACCCAAAGAAAGTGGAGAGAGCCTGAGATCAGGTTGAACCCTCTTAGTTCTTAGCTATGTCAAAAGTTAAAAAACCGCATACACGACTAGATAGAAAGACTAAGATACCATGTCAAAGGTTTTGGTTAATGTGAACATCTTTTGATGTGATTTTCCATTTTCTTGGCCAAACTCAAGTTTTTGTTTTTTGGCCAAACTCAAGTTAGCTCTTAGAAGACAGAGACATTTAAAAGTAACTTGGCTCATGCGGAGCCGCAAAGTTTGAAAAACCAGATAAGTTCTCAAAATAAATCAAAACCTTAGTGAGTGGCTAGCCTGAAATGTCAATCATCCTGAGGACAAGGAGACCACTGACAATTCAGGCTGGATGTGGACAAAACACTGACCCCCAGTCCATGGACTACCCGAATGGACTATCCAAATGGACTACCCAAAAATGGACTAGCCCTAAAAATGGGGGGGGGGGGGGGGTGGATTGGGTGGCTAGCCACCCCCCCCCCCCCCTAAATCTGCCAAAAAATGAACAAATTAAAATAGAAAATACATGTAAATAAAAGCACATTGGGCAGGTGTATAAATTGTTGTTGTTGTAGTTAGCAAATAATTAAAATAACTAACAATCACCCCCCCCCCCCCACCTTTCAAAAATCCTGGATCTGCCCCTGTGACTCTAGCTTTAAGTTGGAAACAAATTTTGAAAATCATTTTGCTCCGACGAAGGGCTAACGCTCGAAACGTCAGCTTTTAGAAATTCACTACGGCGGTTAATTTACCCTTATGAACTCCGAGTTGATATTCAACATAGTGTTTCACTTTCCCGCCGACGTAGCACCACAGTTCATTAGAAACTAATCACTTTGTCCATTTATTTGAAAATCAAAGTTTTACTTGAGCTATCCATCGTGACATCCATCGTGAGCTTGATGACAGCTCGTATTTCAACTTGAGCCTTTGTGTTAAGCATTTTTATTCAAAAAGGCAGCGTTGCAGGACGAAAATAAACAAGGTATGCGCAAAGAAAGTATAATAGCAGCTTCTCTGGATATTTCTAGTATTTTAGGGGTAGTCCATGGAGGTCAGTGTTTTGTCCACAACAGGCTGTGAGTGACATGGAATGTCTCACTGCAAGTATTATGTCACAAAGTAGTCTAAGTAGGACATGGTCAACTTGTGCTCAACAGTTGTAACAAAAGAACTTAGTTTATTTAAAACCAACCCCATGTTAAAATGCTGTAACCAACTTGTCTACGATAAAAAGGAGCATTCTGATTGGTTTGGACCGCTAAGTAAGATGGACCGCTCATGAACTCATTTCGCGGAATTCCTTTTATGAAACATTGAACAAAAGAAAACTGTTTTCTATTAAGTAGGAACATTTTTCCGTATGTCTGGCGGACAATTTTGGTTAAACTTTTCGCAGTGGCCTGAAAAATGCAAGAATATGCTTAACTTTGTGAACACTTTTCCGCGTGAAGCAAGGAAATAGGAGACGTCTGCACGCGGGCTAAACTTTGGAGCGCGCGCGTTAGCCGAGAATGCTTGCATTAATTTATCAGCAAAGTTTAAAAAAAAGCCTTCATTATAAAAAACTTTATTGAACTAGCTTGTTTGGTCCGTATTGGAGAATATTGGTCTCGTTCTTTTCCCCCAATACGGACCGAACAAGCTAGTTCAATAACATCTGTATGCTGTAACATTCTCAATCTATAAAATAGATTGAGTGTATGACAAAATCTGTTTGCTTGTATGAAAACAGATGAGCTGCGAAGGTAGACGGTTTTCACCACTTTCACAGGTTATGCAATAACTAGAAAGCCATTTGAACAAATGTTAAAGCTGTAGTGTTATAGGAAACAAAATTACTTGGAAAAAAAGAAACAAAAAATAGAGGTTATATTTGGCCGCCATGTTTCTGTATCATTTTGGTACACGGACATGGCGGCCAAGAGCACACAAGTAAAGCTGAATTTGTTGTCAGACTAGCTAATGTAACCCCCAAGCCTCGCTTTTGAAATATAAACTTTATCATGAACATTATATTATCATTGTCACATTATATTAGGGCCTATTTACATGGAGAAAAGTTGTCCCTGGTAGGAGGGTTACCCTCCTCCCCGAGCCATCTTTTACCGAGCGTTTACATGAAAAAGTTGTCCCTGTTTACCGAGCCAAAACTAGACTGCAAAACAGTCCGTATTTTAACGCAAGAGTCGGGCTGAACCCAGGCCCGAAAAGGATCTGGAACGAGCGTCAATTCGCGTGTCGCGCACAATATCTCGAGAAAAAGAGAGACTGTTTTGCAGTCTAAGCCAAAACGTGTCCCTCGCGCTCGCGCATACTCTATATTTGCCCGACTTGTCCCTGGTAGGTGAAACAACAATAGCTCAGATTGTATAATTATGAAGGTTATTAAAATGTCAACTACTTCTATATCGACTTGCGTTCTTTTTATTTTAAGATGTGAGGTGAAACCCTTGAGGGACAGGAAATAACTCACTAAATAAAAAGTTGACAAAACGTTACCTGTTGTTTTCGTCGCAATTTGAGCGATACGCAGTAGGGTAAATCCCTGTGACGAAACTGTAAAAAGGCACACCAGGTAACGTTTATCAACTTTATTTATTTACTGTGGAATCTCTGCTAACGGGCACCTGCCGTAAGTGGACATTAATGATAGTCAAAACCACATACAAACACTACATTCAGTTTAAACTCTCCATAAGCGGACACTAACTAGACACTTTATTTTTTTCTGGTCCCAAGAATGTCCGCTTACGGGAAGTTCGACTGTATTCATTTTTTTTTTTTTTTTCAATTTTCAGTTCAAAATTCTCCATACAAACTCTTACATTACATGCTTTGATAAGCAAATTAAGGGCAAAGGATGATCTTTGTGAGAACGCCTCAAGTTGAAAATAGAACAAACTCACAGTCAGAAAAGAAAGGAGAGAACAAGAAAAAAGCTAGAAAGGTAAATCGGAAGAAATAAGAAAGTCCAACTGTTATGCGATGCGCGAATAAAACCACGGGGTTTTTTTCTTCTTATAACTGAAAATAAATTCATACATGTTACTGTGCGAATCAGAAAAGCGTGAACATTTTGATTTAACGCTTGGATTTTCCTTTGCAAAAAATAGGTCGTATGATTTTTTTTCTGTGTTTATTTCATTGCTATTTTCGCAAAGCTTTTCTGCAAAAACAAAGTGTAACTGATTTGAGTTTCCTGACTATTCTTCTTGCGGTTTCATCATGTCAAAGTTAAATCAAAACGGTCACGCTTTTTTTATTCGCACAGTAATGTCAGCGATTCTGTTAAAATTGGCAACGTGGATGTAGAAATACGTACGGTTTCGGTGGTTTCAAAACGTTTTGCCTGGTGAACTGTTCGTTTTTCAAAAATTCTCAGTCTAACCAGAATTCATTATTAAAACACAACTAAGCAGGCTACATACCTGAGTAGAAAATAGCGCATACCGAGAAAAGGTTCCAGTTTGACGATCGGCGCTGCTTATTACGAGACACCATCCGTTTCATGTGCGAGTTTTGTTTTATTCAAACGTTGCTATGGAAAACAGTGACATCAAAAATATGTCACAGTTGACGCAGGACGGCGCGCGCTACCGTTGAAGAACGAGCAGCCTGGAAAAGGAGTTCTCCCCTGTATGGTGTATAAAGATAGCACAAAGTCATGAGTATGAGGAGGGTCTAAAATAGGCTTTCTCAATCCCGCATCCCGCCGCTCTTTTTGGCTCCATCCCGCCATCCCGCCCAACTGAGAATCTTCATCCCGATCCCGCCTGGTTATATGCCCGCCCTTTTCCGGTGACGTCTCGACTGGTTGAAACTGCTTTTTGACATTTTCCCCAATAATTAAAGCCCTAGACTTGCCACAAGTCGACTTCTTTAAGCGACGATGTCGCGAAAGCGAGCGACGAAGTCGCGAGACGAGCGGCGAACGACTGACTGACAAAATTACCAAACGCGAAAAACGGACTTTGAGAAAGTCTATTAAAGCCCATATGTATTATTTAAAGTCTTCTCTGCTTTTTGCAAAAAAAGGAAGTTAACCGTTTGCTTTATCCATGTTTAAAAGTATAGTACAGTGTCCCTTTTGTGGCATCTGCTTACATCACCATAGACTACGATCGCGAGTAGTCCCTCATTTTTCTCAGATCGTTCCACGCGCTTCGCGCGCGCGCTCGCTCGCTCGATCTGAGAAAAATGAGGGACTACTCGTAGTCTAGCATCAGCCACCCCCTTTATACAAAAAATAATGAATTATCTTGTTCTCGTCTATTATTTATTGTCGGATGATTTTGATATGACACCAGCTTATAAAATCCGTTCTATATTCTCTTTCGCTTCGCTCAGCCGAATAGAAAACATTTCTATTATAAGTAATGACGCAAACAACACAACAGTTTGTGGAGGAAGCCGCCAGCAATTATCGAGTTTATTAACAAAGGTCTGAATAGTGCTAAATACAAGAATCGTGATAAATAGTGCTAATGACAAGAGACGAAATACAGGAAGAAGCAGTCGAAATTAACCTAAGTCTGATTGCCCCTATGGGAATTACTATACAAGCTAATTAACAACTAAAAGAAATACATATTCCTTCTCAAAAAATTGTAGATTTTCATGCACCGCCTAATGGAAACTGTCGTATTATTATATATTTTGCATTTAATCAGCTCTGAGTGATTTTCTTTTGCCTGTATTTTGAGCCCTGTTTGAGTTTTTTTTTTACATACCCCTCCCCTCCCCTCCCTCCCCCCTTACAAATAGGTCTACCCATCACAGTGCAACCAAACACAAAAGACAACGAAACCTCGCCTTAAAATTTGCACGTGCTGAATTTGTAATTTTGTTGGAGGAGGTAATTTATACATTTTATTTCTTCTCTCCTCGTGGCGAACAGTTGTCTTCGTCGAGCGGAAAGAAACTTTATTTTGGCATTACTTCTGAAACCTCTAGTCAATGAAATCTTAAACTAGCTAAATCCTTAGCTTGTGCTTCAGTCCCAGGAAAGCAAAGCACGTTTGGAAGGGTGGAGGACCTTAGTGACTCAGTCGGCTGTTAAAACCGGCAAACTTTGATGAAAGACGGGTAAGAATTTGCAAACTTTACTGCAAGAGAATTTAAGTGCAAGGTAGAAAATTGTTTTGGTAGATTATAAATAGAACCTAGTTGCCAAAAGTGAATTCATTGTGAATTAGTAAAGTGCTCTTGTTCCAAAGCTTGAATTAATGGACTCAAAAGTACCAAAGCTTTATCTCACTGTCATACCATTTATTTGTATGACATAACCGTACACAATTCGTAATTATATTTAGTTTAATTTTTCCAATTTAAGATGAAATATCAACAGCAGTGTTTTATTTCCATAGATGACGGAAAACGCAATGGCGGAATACAGCTTCAGAAGTGAATATCATGAGAGGACAGTTTGGGCCTAAAGCCAGGAGCTTCATAAATCATATTTCCTATGGTGAGTTTTTATATAAGTTTTTATAAAGAAGTTTTTAAACGATATAACCAGTGTACTAGTAGAAATCCGCAGAGTAATACAGTGCGCGCGCGTATACACAGAGCTACAGTTGAAAATGGCAAACTTAACCCGCCAAATTTAAACAGCCTTACAGTGCGACTACTCCAACCAAGGCCACCCAAACAAATTCTTTGCAAATTGTCCAGTAGCATTTGAGTGTTAAAACAATAAAAATGGTCAACAATTTATTGCTTACGTAGTGTGCAGCTTGCTTAGATCCATCATTTGTGGGAAATCTATTGTTAACAAGGTTTTCATTTGCTGATTTGCACATAATTTAGTTGGGTGGCCTTGGTTGGAGTAGTCGCACTGTAAATTTGTGCATACTATTTTGAGAGTCTGATTCAGTATGCTCAATATTGTGTATACGAGAGATCGTGGGTGATGCGGAAATGTGCCTTTTTGTTGTGTTTTCTGAAGTTTTGACTACGTATTTAGACGATAAAATGCAAAACGAATGACCGTAGAGTGTCTTTGTATTTTTGTTAGTGGTGGTTGGGTTGGGGTTAGAGAGGGGAAGTATGTTCATAGAATTCTCGGAATGCCGTTGAAGGAAATTTGCAACAACAACGACAACGACAACAACAACAACAAAATAGCCAGACAAACATCGTAACTTTTTGTACTTCAAGGCTATTGATAGTTAAATATGGGGTTATGTTCTGATATAGCCCAATGCAAAAACGCGAGAAGGCTGCGGATGAGTAAGATTATTTTTCGTAAGCCTGAAAAAAGGGGAGGGGGGGGGGGGGGAGGGTGGGGGGGGGGGGTTGAAAGTTCCAAACTTATAAATCATTCAAGCATTTTGGTGTGTCAATTGTTTGGATTCAATTTTGTAAAGTCTGCCATTAATTTCGCCACTTTTCAGGTAGAAACTTTCGAACTAAGTTTGGTTGTTTAGGCGACATTTAGCTTTTTTGAATAAATTTTACATACTCGTCCCCAGTCCTCTCGCGTTTTAGCAATGGGCTATTCCTCCTTAGTGATTTTAGGTGTTAAACCACACAAACGATAGGAATATCGTGCTATGCTAAGTTCGTGATATTTTGGGGGATATCAGTTTTGCCAGGGGACTAGGAAGTGGGAAGGGGCTTGTTCAATTCATCGAAAATAGGGGACACTGAAGAAAATTTCAATTCAGGTCGACACAAATTCTATGAAAATACTTTTATTTTAAACTTTGCCCGTTTGTATTTTGAATTATCATACAATTTTATGCTAATGATTGTCGAGTGTAAATGAGTTTCAATGGTTTTTAAGGGTATCTGAAATTCCCAGGGGATTTCATAACTCGCGTCTCTTTTTCACTTGTTTACTTTTAAAAATTCATAAAATATTCGTATGTGTATTTGTTGCTAATTACCGTTCCTGTTTGTTCTATTTTAGTGCTTGTTGCCGTATAGAAGATCAGAATTGTACTCCAAGCAAAATGTCACATGCTTCTTACAGTGAATGCCTTATATTCATCAGGATTTAAAGAGACCCTTGGAACCTGAGGTTGTACAAAAGGTAGGTCTTTTAAGGCTCTTTAAGGCGGAACTTAATAACACTGTTGTGCAGAACTTAACTGTTGTGCGGAACTTAACCTGAATGCCATTTTCCCGCGGGTTAACCCTATTCTGCCTGGGCTTTTTTTCGTTCCTGAGCCTGGGGGGGAGGGGGGGGGGGGCAGATAGTGCCCCCCCCCCCCCCCCCCCCCCTATGTATCTCGAAAAGTATTGACGCTATGAAAATTGCTGTGTCAATTATGACGTCATACACGCCATAATGGCGTCATACGTTAAAAAACCCCGCCATCTTGGATCCTAAATCTTGGATTTCTAAATTGTTCAGAAATGTCAGAAAATCTCCAAATTTGCTTTGAAAAAAATCAAGAAAAATATAAAGATGCTAAAACGGCAAAGATTTTGGAAGGATTTCATCGTAAAAAGCAAAAATTTTATGAAATCTGAAAATTAAGCTAAAAAATCAACAAATTTGGTAAAACGATCTGTATCTCAAAAAAGTATTTGTACTATAAAAATGAAACTTATGTGGTGAATAAAGCATTCAAACATGTTTATTTTAGTGGCAATTACGAATCAATTATGATATCATATCACGCCGAAATAACGTCATACTTTAAACCTGTCCGCCATCTTGGATCCGCCATCTTGGATTTTTCAATTGTTCAGAAATGTCAGAAAATCACCAAATTTGATTTGAAAAAAATCAAAAACAATATAAGGATGCAAAAATTGCAAAGATTTGGAAGAAACTCTAAGTAAAAAGCGAAAATTTCATGAAAACAGAAATTTAAACTGAAAATAGGGTGATTTTTGGCATGTTTGGGAGGAAATAGTTTTTCTCAAAGGAGTTGTAAAAATATTAGGGAAATAAGAAATATTGAAGATTTGATGTAGTTTTATAATTAGAATTTGAAGTTAAAAATTAGTAGATTGACACCAACAGACAGTTGATAACCACGCAAGAGCACCCGCGAATTTCATTGAAAGTTAGGTTAAGTCCCGCCTTAAAAGGCAGTTGGTTTTCATATGCATGATCACAGGTGATGCCGGATTTGCATTTAACACGAGCGCTATGATATCTCTTTGAAGAGTCATTTCTCATGCGCTTCGTCAGCAAGGTAAAAGGTCTCTCTCAACCAGTGTGCTTTGCGCGCCAATATTCTTACGGCGGCCATTTTCGGGTGCCGCGAAAATGGTGGCTTGAAGTTAAAAACTACTTTTTGCAGGATTCTGGCCTTGTTCTGGCCACAAAAAGCAGTTAGACGACCCAAGTTAGCACAATTATATAATATGGCATACATTAGCCCCACGAGAGATCGAGTTCCCCGAATGAAAACAATAACACGCGACCGCAAAGCACACTGGTTGATAGCGAATTTCTTCGCAATGGAGTGGTCGCCATCAACCATATATGGAAACCAGCCTTTACAGTAATTGGAGGCTAGGTGATTTGTAAGCAGAAAAATCGAAAAGTATTTGCAAAAATTTTGCTTCGTCGCGTTTAATAGACAAATAAAGTCACTTGTTTTCACGTGTTAACTTTCGTTGTTGAATTGTGTGACCGATATTTGCACGAGTGGTCATTATTGACTATTTTTTCCAAAAATATACACCGCGGACTATGCACGCCACTCGAAAGCTGATCAACTGCTCAATTTTACAACAATCGCTAAAACTTGAAAACAAGTAATTCATTGTTTTGTCAACAACCAAGATCTACTGAGATGAGCTGTTTTCGTACCAATTTGTTAGAATGATTTTAGAAAACCCGTGAAACCAAATTCAATATTCATAATCTCTTGTCAAATTAATTAATTAATAAATTGACGCGGATTTTTCGCCATTTTGAGCGAGGTGTAAATGTGGAGCTAAATACAGTGTTTTTATGGGAATACGATGCAAAATAATTTCCGTGAAATTTGATTCTGAAATATTCACAGGCTATAAACTTGAGATACCTAGCAAAATATTTTACTGATCAAATTTAAGGAATGTAGATTTGTTAGGAAGCGTGTTGTGATGTTTTGAGTTTGTCTGTACTAAATTTTTACTAAATTTTCCTGCGGAAAAATGTATTGAATACTGAAGACGCGACTGAACGTTTCCCAGCAAATCTACATCCCTCATCAAACTTTATCAGTATAATTTTTTGCCAGGTGTATTCAGACTGAATATTTTAGGATCAGCGGAAGTCATTTCACATCGAATTTCCTTATAAACACTGCAGTTTCGCGCCATGCATGTTTGCAATTCGCTCAAATTGGCGGACAAAATCCCAAACTGTTTTGTTTTACGGGTTTTGCCGTAAAATCGCCCTTGCAGTTCAAACAACTTTTAAATTTGTTTTCTATGTTGCCTACGATTCCATCACTCAGGAGAAATATTAATTCCCGACAATTATAATTAATATAGGGAGACAAAGCTGATCAACTGATGATAGCATGTTTTGTACATCTACAATTTGTAAACATGTTCAACTCCTTTCGTATAATTTTAACACGTACGCTTGTTTTCTCTTTCAGTGCCTTTAATACTGCTTGTTGAAGTGGACCACAATCCAGGAGAGAGAACTCAGGCTTACAGGACAAGATATAGTCAGAGATTAGAGGTATAACTATTTGTAATTTAGCCGCTGCTTAGTATTATTTTGCTACTCGCCAATAAGAAGAAAGCCATTATTCTCGAGTGATTTCACCAAATTCATTAACAAAACCGAGAAAGCATTAAGGAAATTTAGTTTTGCTGAAACTTGATTCACAGAATTCGTGCAACTTGGGAAAATTTTCAACGTTATTACAAAGCGAATTACTGCCGCCATCTGAGATAGCGTAATAGATTTTGCAGTTATAATATGCAATGCATGGTCTATTGCGCTATTCTGTGACGGCAGTGATTTGCTTTATGATTAGTTTGATTTTGTTTTCATTACAGTCATTGGAAAATTGCTCGTGTAATTTGACGAATACAACTTCAAGCTTGAATCGTTAACTAGTCGTTCTTAGAATTTTCCTGTTCCAAGTTTTATTTATTTTTTCTTAACTACAGCGGTCATTTGACTTTAGTTTTCTTCTATTGATACTGTTGTAATTCAGTAGTTGTATAATAATTACTAGTCTTATTACTTGTACTCGAGTGTTTGCTTGTTATTGAAAACATTGTAATTAGTTAATGGTAAAGGAATAAAAACACTATTGAACTACCATTGTTTCTTTTATTCATTGTCTTTTATTGAGCATATAATTGCGCTTGCGCTTTAAAACTTGCTTAGTGACCACCCCTGGAAGAAATGTAGGCTATCTCTTTTACTCTATTTTAACTATGTAGGGTTGCCAAAAAGAAAAAAAATTCCGTGCTTTTGAACAGAGTCTAGCATAAGAAATCAAAGATGTACTAAGACTTTTGATGGGTAAAAACCGTTGGCACAATGCACATTTTTTTCCCGCCAAAAGACTTAGTATATTTTTGACTCAACACCAGAGACCGTTCAAAAGGGCAGACTTTTTTTCCAAAGATAACTTTCCCGCCAAAAGACTTAGTTTTTTTTTCGAATTTTTTTCTCGACAAAATGTTCCCGCCAAAAGACTTCGCTTTAGCGTTTTTTCCGATTTTTATTTTGTCCACAGAGAGATTTAATTTCTATCCTGAAAGCTATTACCAGCCAAAGACATCGGAGACAATATTTTTTTATCCTTCTGGCGATATATTTGAACATGAACAAAAATTATTCGAACTTAATGGTACTCTTCACGAGTCATTTGTATACTTTCTAAACATTTTCTACTTGAATTATTTAAGCTACGCCATGCAACTTTTGATTTGTTACAATGGAGCAAGAGACCCTGGTAAATCAAAATCGAATTATGCGCGATTATTGCCATGATTTATAAACTCAAAGAGTAAATTTCCAGTTTAGTATGCCACGTTTTGCGCGATCTTTTCTCTTGCCCTCTGTAACAACCAAAAATGCAACAAAACAGACTAGCTACAAAAATCAATATCTGGTCCCACGGAGATGTTTAACCCAAATAATACAAACTTTGATAGCACAAAACGATAATAAAGCAAATCAAGTCAAGGATGTACCGATCACGAGTTAAAAAAAAAATTGGTTTATATCGAATGGGAAAATTAGATTTGAACTGAAACGCTAAATGTTCTAATCAGTATTTTTTTCTCTTCGTCATCTTTGACATAAAATTGAAAAATTGAAAAATGCCGAATCAGTTTCTTGTTCAGTTAAGCAGAGTTTGTGTAATTACAAGACATGTGTATAATTTTTGCGAGAAAAGGAAAGGCTAAAAGCCGCCACAGGAACGTAGAACACACCAATAAATTTTCTTCGATACAATTATGTTGATTATCGAAAATATACAATTCAGTTTTGCTACAGCATTTTTATTTTGTAGTCCGTGATCCAATCTTTTCAAATCCAAGATCGACATATCAATTCTCCATTTTCAACGCCGTCTGAGAATTTGGTGGAACATCAAGACAATAGTTTCTCAATTAGTGATTTTCTCTTATTTTTTTCGGTTTCAGTTGCAACATGCTATAGCATTATTTTGTGGTCCGTGGTCCGTGATCCTCATATCCTTTCAAACCCAAAGTCAGTTCTGAGACATAATCTTCCTAATTGTTGATTTTCTATGTTTTCATTACCTATTGTATCCGAGCTTTAAAAAAAAACGCGCCTTTTTGTAAACATACTGTCAGGAATAAACCAGATATTGATTTTTAAATTACTTAAATATCAAGGATATAAATGACAATTTGAAGGGTCCTCCATTCAAGATATAGGAAAGCAAATTCGGGCATATTGAACAAAACTCGTCTAAAATATTTTACAGTAAAAAAAAACAAAGACAATTGCCACAAAAATTCCTCCGTCACTGCAATTCAAAGAGTGACGTGTTTTTCTAAAGCAATTTGTATTTCATGGAGGGACCTTCAAATAGCCATGACTAACAAATACATTAACTGAAAGTGTTGGTGGTTATAGAAACGTGAAGCTACGGTTAAGGTGGCGTGTTCATTTCGAATAAATTGTGCGTGAAAATAATAAGCCTTACATTGTGTGCTACCTGGGCGTGAAGAGAATAATGTAATGTAAAAATACATCGTACAAAAAGAGGTCACGGTGCCCCCCCCCCCCCCCCCCCGGTTTCAATGTTGAATGGCTAACCTTAAATTCATTTCAATCCACTTGAAAAAACAGATGAATAGTAAATGAAAATGGTATGTATACTTAATTAAAGGGGTTGAAAACATTTAGTTACACGCTGCCACCTTTAAGTCGCTCCACGTCTCTTAAAAACATTCACAAAAGTTTCGTATTAAATAACAATTCAGCAATCATTATCATTATCAGTATATAAACTGAAAACAATTCAATTGAGCGATTTTCCAAAAACTTTTGAGAAGGATTTCCCTCTACGTTGGCTTCTGAAAAACGTAATCAACTGTTAACCAATCAGAGGAAAGATATTACTTTCAAATGCTGGCCAATCAGAGGGGAGAAAAGAACAAGTGTATGTGTTCACTCGACGTTTTTCAGGAGTTACTACTAGCTTCCAAAGCTATAAGAAAACCGCTCTATAAAATTACTTTCGTCAGCAATTATTTCAAAATGATACGTGGCAAGTATATTTCAAGAACTCGCATCAAGAATCCTTTAAGTTGGTGACCTAGTGAAAACTCTTTACGCTTCTTTCAAATCCAAAGAATACGACGAATTAACGACAGTGAGGAAAAAACAGCAACAAAAAAATATCTCGAAGTAATCAAAAAGGCTTGCGCTTTAAATATATTACCACCATGGGAAATTAATTTTAAATCAAATTCTTATCGTTTTGTCGTCTTCTCCAATACTTGGATCTCCTCATATTCCATAAGCTCTTCATGGTTTAAATTCTCCTTGCCTTCTTTCGGTCAGTATTCTCCCTGAAAGTTAATGAAACAAATAAAATCGTCATGTCATGATAGCCAGCGAACTTTTGATATAATTAGAAGATAAACATGGCCCCACTATAATTTCTAACAAATTCAGAACAAGCGTTGTAAAAACATTTAGAATATATTACCAGTACATTGCTATGCATGTTGAAGGTGTAATTCTGTAGCCCTCGGATTTGTATAGGTAATAGCATGAGTTGTAGTAGTATTTGGAAATAATACCGCGAGTAATATAAGCGGCGAGTGATATTTTGGACAATTTTGAAATATTGCTCGCCGGTATTATTCCAAATACTACGTACAAGTCATGCTATTATTTGTTTTTAAAATATAGACTGAAAACTGCGCGCGTTCTGATTGGTTAAAAACCATGTTTTATCAGAGTTTATAATCCATCAAAATTTTTTCTCGCGCGCGGTTGGTCTAAACACGTCACGTGACGCAGCCAAAACTGGGGAATATCCGGCTGATATTCCCCAAGTGATATTCCCCAGTTTTGAAAATTTGCGTTTTACGTTCGCAGGTTCAGTTTTCGTCTCAAATAAATTGCTAAATGAAATAAAAGTGATTGTTTTGAACAGACTAGAAATATTTTTGAACGCCAACAGAATTATTTTGGTGTTTAACAGCTTGGCCGACCGAGATCTTCCACAGCAAACAGAGCGGCCTTGTGAAAAAATATTTGAAGGATAATAACTACAATAGCCTCCATTTGGCTTCAAAAATATGCTCGGATATTTGTCCTTGGACATTATCTGTTCCTTGAAGCTGACAGTTTTCTTCGAGCTTCGCTCTCGGAAAACTGTTCGCTTCTCGGAACAGATAATGTCCGCGGACAAATATCCGAGCATATTTCCTCGCCAAATGGCGGCTATTGTTTATATATAACATAGAAAAGCGTGTTTTATCGTTTCGCGCGCGTAAATCTATATTTTAAAGCACACAGAGAAGCCAAAACCATGTATTATACTGTCATAAAACACGACGGGAATTTGAGAACACGAGAGAAATTTAGAAAACACGAGCCGCAGGCGAGTGTTTTCTAAATTTCTCTCGTGTTTTCAAATTCCCGGAGTGTTTTATAACAGTATAATACATGGTTTTGGCTTCTTTATTTGTTAAATAATACAAGGAAGATATCCTACCCGAGCATGTACACGACGATCGTAGCTTCACAGATGTCATTGGAGCTTCGTTTTGAAACGTTTAAGCAATGGAATGCTTTGTTCAGCTTAGTTATACCACACAAAAGTGTTTTCAACATTCGTAGGTTTTTGGACACTTTGACAGATAATCTCGTTGAAATGCCCACTTTAGTCCACACGCTAAACAATAGAAATGTCCGCCATCTTTTTTTCTTTTCTTAGAGTCAATTGTTACACTTGCCATATTTGGAAACTGTAATTTCTACATGTAAGTATTTCAGTATTTGAGATAAATACAACTCGTTCGAACCAATCACCGTTCAGAAATTTCGCAGCCTGTAATATAAAAGATCGAATTGGAATTTAAAAATGATGTTTTTTTAAGGTGGCTGGTAACGGATTACAGCACTTGTGCTTTGATTGATCGATTCTGCCATCCTATATCAGTACGTTGATGTTAAATTAAAATGGCATCAAACGAATGCCCAACCATTGGTAAACAAGTTACGATCATTTTATTGACATCAAAGCTTACCATAGCATCAGTGTAACCTTTCATAAACACCCTTGAAAATTTAAGGTAGCTCTTAGAATTTTTTAACACGTTAATAATCGTTATTCAACAACAACAAATGGGGGTCACAGGGCCCGCCAGTTTTTTTAGTGACGGGAATTTAAGTCCTCTGAAATGACTAGAAATGCATCTAAATTTAACAAGCGTGCACGGTGCAAATTACAAACATTCGGCGCTTAAAAAGCGATGTTTTTAATACAAGAATCAACATTTATTATCCGGTCTTTAAATTCAGAGAGAGTTGTCCACTGTTCGAAAATCAATCAGACATTTTTGGAGACTCTTTTCTGTGTGTGTTTATCTCGCAGGACTGAATGTCCCGCATTGTCCAGAGCTGTATATAATTCTTAGTTTAAAGTAACTATGGCGACAAAACGTTGTCATAAAAAAAACGTTTCTCTACAAAACGCAAGATGCAACTGCTCAATAGCATAAAGTCAGTCAATTATAGCTCAAAGGTATCTACTCGTCACAACTTAACTATTGATGTTTGTTCAGTTGTCATCGCGTCTACTTTTGTCCGTTGCGAACTACTGTAGATTAGAAAGAAAATTTGTGTGAAATGACTTCTGTAAATTTTTAATAGTACCTTATTCTTACTAATTTTCGCGCGTACTTAATTTCGCGAAAATTACAGAGCCATATTTCGCGAGTATTAATTTTCGCGATTTCACGAGAAAAATGGACTCGAAGTGTATTAAATTTCGCGAAAATGTCACCAAATTTTAATCACCAATTAAAAAATCCGTTATTCATAATCACCAGTAAAGCGTTCAATTGATGAATTGAAGGAAAAACAGTACTGTGAATGGCAATTTTGACGACTGCATCAGAGACATTTTGCAAGAATTGAATTGCAAGAAAACAACGAATCAGAGGAGGAATGTGGAGATGCAGAACTGATTACGGACAGAATTAGTGTCAATTTTCTTTGTGTAATAGGATATTAAATTTCACGCGTTTATTTTTCGCGGCACCTATTTTTCGCGAGTATTTAATTTTGCGAATTTTTTTCAAGTAAGAATAAGGTATTTTTTTCTAGAAAAGTGGGGGGGGGGGGGGGGGGGGCTTCCAGCCCCTCCCCCTACGTAGTCGCTGGGTCACCGAGCTTATTTTTCAATTATAAGTACTTAAAGCTAAAATTAAGAGTGTTTTTGATAGGTATTACAGTTACTATGGTAAACTTTTATGCCAAGAAGATGATCATATCTTGTTTACCAATAATTGGGCATTCCGGCGTTTGATAGCATTATTTTAACATAAACGGAAATAGGATGGTAGTAGCGATCAATCAAAGCACGCAAGTGCTGTAAACCGTTGCAAGCTGTATATGGTAAAAAGAGAAAATATCATTTGAATTGCAATTTAGCTGATTTTAGAAAATGAATTTCAATGTGTTATCAGTCAATCCAAGTTATTACAAAAGTTCATGATCTAAAAAGTTAGCTTTAAGCAGCTTCTTTGATCGTCTTTGCGGAAGTTATATGCCAGTACGTAGTTTAGATTCAGTAGTGTCCAAGGAAGATTCTATACAAAATGATGCAGCACTTACCAATCTAACAACTTGAATGGTTTCCATGATTTCTTTTGTTCTTCGTTTTTCAAAATCATCCTCTAGTCACTGTGCTTTGAATACGATGAATCTGTTAAAGAATCAAAACTCTATTAAAATACTGTTTTAACTTTTCAATGCAAGTTGATCTTACAAACGCAAAGGACCATTACATCATAAACGCGTCAGTAGCTCAAGGTAGCGTGTTTCTAGTCTTCTTCTTCGTCTTTGCGAAGTAACGAGATTCTTTGCATGCAGGACAAGTTAGGACTGGTTTCCAAGAAAACTGTTGCGAGATTCCATACAAAGATATAGCACTTACCAATCCAACACAATCCTTGGATGTTGTTCATGATTCCTTCAGTCAGTTTTCTTCTGTTCTTTGGTTTTCGACGATTTGCGAAGTTAACTGTCAGCCATTGTGTAGAACGTAAACTGATGCGAAGATCTGCTGAAAAATAAATTTAAAACGCCATCAACACAGAGGTTTGAGAGTTGATCTTACAAATGTATGGTTTGATTTGAACTTCAGACCAACATGATGGAGTTCTCATCGATCGTCATCATCATCATTGTCATCATCATCGTCATCACCGTCGTCGCCGTCATCATCGTCATCTATCGTCATTACATAAGTACTGAGATTTATTCACGAAAAAACGATTGCGAATAAATGATACATAAAATCCATTAGCCAATAGGAAACGCGAAACGATGAAAACTCACTAGTGAAAAAACGTCGTTCGTCCAATCACAAACGTGAACGACGAAAACTCACTAGTGAAAAAAAAATCGTATTGGATTTTCCCGCCATTAGTTGACAGTTGTTTGTCGCTGTAAATTTAAACAAGAGTTTCAAGATTCGTTCCGACTGAATTGGGAGAACTTTTTAAATGTCAAGAAAATAATTCAAGATACAAAGCCGAAAAACTCCCAACAGGGATTGTAAGTAATGGACCAAATATATCAAGAACCAAAGCGGCCGAAAGCCTGGCATCGACTTTGAAAAACAAACACAACACTCGTCTGACTGCCGTTTATTGAAGTGTCGTCTCAAAAACTTTCGTGGCGGATTGAGCTCGCTTCTGGAAAGCGGCGAAGGGAAATTTGCCGTCAACTAACTTCAGGTAATGTGGGGGAAGGTAATTAATATCGATTATGGATCGATTTTATATAGAAATCCACGGAAAGTCGACAAAACTTCAACTTTGATTCATTCATTCAGCTACGAGCTCGGCTGCATGCAAAGCATAACTGACTGGTCAGCAACTGATTTTTGTGCCGTGGATGTAAACAAAATCATGTTCATTCCTCGTTTACTGACTGGAGTACATTTTAATTGCATTTCTTGAATTGATCAGCTGACTATTTGCTCTGTAGAATATTTTTGATGTCGAATTAAACTTGCCTAATTATTTGCAGTTGAGCTGAGTTAAGAATGCGAAACTTTGCTTTCGCCCCGGCGACGGCGATTTCGAAAAAATATATTCATTGTAATATCTCAGTACTCATGTAATAAACAAATTACTTCATGGTTAGTTCGCTTGTACGATTTTTATTCACTTGTTGTGAAGAATAACAAACTCACTCGCTCGCTGCGCTCGCTCGTTCGTTTGTTATTCTTCACAACTCGTGAATAAAAATCGTACGCGCTCACCAACCATGAAGTAATCTCTATATATCATGCAGTGTAACTAAAATGGTCAAATTTGTCTTGAATGCAGTCACTTTTGGATGTGATGACATTTTAGGGTTAAGAAAGACAATGTTTAGACAGCTACAGCAGGATTTGGACCTAAAACCTTCTTTACATTGCTAAAATGAAGTTCTACCGAGGTACAGTTGTGGAAGCTAGACCAAATAAGCGTCCCGCCAAACGTCGCCCCCTCCCCACACCCCTTAACTATAAGCCCCTTTCCCCAGATAAATGTTTTTGAAAGCGCAGGGCCTACCAATTTCAATCAAGTTGCATACTGTCGATACAACTTTACAAAGTGATATGCAGCCATTTATTTCCACGACATACTTTTAGAAACCAATTCACCGTGTATGGACTACTGGTGAACTCGCGAGCGCAGTGCACGCAAGCGTAAGTACAACGGCATCGCTAAACAAGGTTTTTTTAAACCGACACTATACAACAAATAAAAAGAATTGACTGCAAGCTGAAGTTTGCCGTTTTCCGTCTCTATTGTATGAAAACATGACCGCGTACTGCGGTACTGACAAGCTTTCGTTGGCGGAGGAATTTCGCGCAATGAATTCATGTTATACTCTCCTGAACATATAATATCGCTGCTCTGCGAGCAGGCAAGATGAATTGAATCTTGCAATATTATTCATCCTTTTTTTAGCATGTTTAACTGAGTTTCTCATATAAAACTAGTCTGAGAAAACAGACGTCGTTTCGCGTTGCAACCACTGGGAGCACCGCGAAACAGACAACAGAAAGCCGTGGCAAGGCAACTATAACCTACGCTTCCTTCCCTCCTTCTTGAAAACAACATATGCGCGCGGGATCCACGGGTGCCGCGAGGGAAATTTGTTTCAACCAATCAGAAGCACTACCCAGATCTGGGTAGTGGTTACGTCACAAGTACGGAATTTTGGCGCTCATTTCTCAGGCGTCTGTTTCGCGGTGCTCCCAGTGGTTGCGACGCGAAAACGACGTCTGTTTCTCAGGCTAATATAAAACTCTTTTATTTTGCATATGCAGTTACAGATATACTGGTCTGTTGGAGTGTCAAAAAATAGAGAAGTATGGTAATAGCGTTAACGTTATGTTATGTGGGATGACGCTGGAAAACAAAAATAGAGCTTGTGCGGGGAAAGGTATACTGGAAGCTGCCTTCGACAAGGTCGTTAGACCTTTGTTGCATGCGAGAGCCGCGGACCGCTGTACAATTAAAAGCATGTTTGCATGGTTTGAACAATTATAACAACTCCTAATGAAAGGGGGACAGTTTTCGGTGGTGATTTTAGCGATGATGAAAGGGGGACAGTTTTCGGTGGTTATTTTAACAATGGTAGCTTACATGGAAATGTGATTCGCCTAAAATCGTTTAGAAAACATTGGGAGAAACGGCCTAAAAAGCTATGGAGGTGGGGGGGTTTGAGTTTAAAAGGGGAAATGGGATATGTAACTGTCTGTTAAGTTCCCCCTCTATTTATAACTGAAAGATAAGAGGAGGCATAGTGAAATGTAGAAAACAAGTTGATGTTTCTGGTCAAATTTATTAAAAAATATATTATCTCTTTATTTACAAGAATCATAATGTCGAAACTCCATTAAGCTCTTGTATTACGCTAGAGTTTCACATGGTGCTACTGAACATTCCTGCGCACCATAGCGCCAGACATTTTCCTTCCTGTCAGTCAGTCTGCCTGTACGTTAACGCGTATTAGAATCCCTTGTCTGCTTTCTGGGTCCGTATTGAGAAAAACTATACCCGTTGTCTTGAGTAGGACGTAGGACCGTACTAACTCATAGTTACTGTAGTACTAATTCATAGTGGTACTCATAGTAGTACTAATAGGACAGTTCACGCGTCATGCCTGTAATTGGACCGTGTAATTTACCAAACGTTTAACCGTTTAACGTTTTTTGCGTAGGACATCAGTTTGCGTCTAGGCTATTTTTAGATCATTTTCCCGCGAAACCAGTAGCCAATCACGCAGGAAGAATGTTGCCTGGGAGAAATAATGGCGTATGTCGAGGTACGCTGTATTCTTTACTCTTTACTACTCGCTTACTCTCCACCGCGGTCAAACCTCTACCGAGCATGCGCGAAAAAATAAGCTACGCCGACAAACCTCAACATTACACCGTGTTTAACTGGAAATATACTGAGCTTTGTGTTTGAAAAGTCTTAAACTTCTCCTTTTACGGTTTCATTTGTGAACGTATCGATCATCGGCTCATGCAGTCCAAACACTTGCAAAAAAAACAACGAGACCAATATAATTACTAGAATGAAAAGTAAAATGGGTAAAAAAGCCTCTACGACACATGGTGTTCCCTGGTGGTCACCCATGCAAGTACTAACCACGCGCGACAGGGCTTGACTTCGGTGATCGAACGGGAACCGGTGTTGCCCCATATGGTCACAGACCGTGAGAGAAAAGTTCTAATTTAGACAGGCGAGTTGAATAGTCCTGCACACGAGACATTTTCCTTCCTACCAGTCAGTCTGCTTGTACGTTAACGTGCTTTCTTTCTGGAAACAATGTGGCCACACCTTAATTATAAGAGCAATAATAACTTTATCTAAGTGTCAAGTATTATAGCGGTTGCACACTTAGTAAGGACACTGTAAAATAACCTTCCTCTTGGCTCAAACCTGACTGACCCATTCCCGATTAAGATTTTAAAACTACATCGCCCACCCCCTAACACAATCCGATCAGTTCTCAAACAATTGTTGATTTTGATACACCGCCTTGGACATCATGAGTCCATGTACAGTCCGCTGCGCTTCTCGACACAACTGGGGTCGATAAATTTATCTTTTCTTATATGCTACGCCAGGAAGTGTAACTTTTCCACATATTTGTGTGTTAAGTCCGCAGGAAACTTTAGTCACAAACATATATAATATTTTAAAAAATGCAAACAACCCAACGTAATTTCTTGACGTGGTATGTAAATTTATATTTCCACTTTTATTTCAACCTTATTGAGTTCAAAAACTACATAATTATGTTAACAACACCTATCATTACTTTCATTAACAGTTTTACATGCCTTGTCATTGTAATGAGTAAATATAAACAGATTAAGCAAAATTAAGTTTCTAATCTACTGTTTATATATGGTTGCCATCTAGCCTGAAACTATCTTTCTGTATTATTTTTCATAGCTATGTATTTCTCAGTTCTAAATTTCACTTTAACGATGTCCTTGAAAGCACTCAAATTAGGGTTTACACCACGTTTCCTGGTTATCCAAATGTGTAGTTTTACAAGTAATATAAAGTAATCCAACAATTCCGTTCCTTCGTCTAATTTACGTAGTATAACACATCTTGTAACGTAAGGTCCACCTGTTTACCAGAAAGAAAATACCAAAAGGATTCAAATTCATTCGGCTTCTGCAAAAGCATTCATAAAATAGGCGATACATAGCTTCTGATTCAATTCCACAAAATGATTGATCTGAATCAGAATCCACAAGCAATATATTTCCTGACTATTCATGTTTACACCTGATCCATGCAAAGTTTTAGAGAAAGAGCGGACTGGCAGACGCATGAAAGCGAAGGGTAAACTTACGCGGGCTAGAGTGAGAAGGGAAATGACAATAACATGATCGTAGCCATCTGAGGGGGTCTGTTCTCCCAGTAAATTTTTATATAAATGTATTCAGAAATGGCTTGAAATACATCTAAAACGGCTGTGTTATTAAAAATTATTGGATGAGGTTTTTGTGATATCCAGAATAATCAAGGTCGAGGTAAGAGTTATCTTAGGCTAATAGGCCGAGACCTTGATTATTCTGGATATCACAAAAACCTCCAATCTAATAATTGCTTTATTATACATTCAACGAAAAAAACTAATGCTTCTGCCATCGATGTTGTTTACTTAGTGGCAAGCAACGCAAAAGCTCCTGACCGCGGTCATAGATGACATGATTACCCGTGACCTTGAGTGTCCTTGACATGATTATTGTATAATCTGTAGGTAGATGACGTAGATGCTTTCAAAAGCGCTGATTTCGAACATTCACGGTACGCTTTCGGCCAATCAGAAAAGAGATAGCGAGTTGAATGTATAATAATGAAGTATATCTCGCGTTACTTGCTGTTTTTGATCCTGCATCCCGCCATTTATTTCAAATAATCCCGCATCCCGCCTGCGAAAAGGAGCGCATCCCGGTCCCACCAAGATAATTTCATCCCGTATCCCGCCCTGAATTTCTCGTATCCCGCATCCCGCCTCGATTTTAAGTAGAAAAGTTGTCCCTGGTAGGAGGGTTACCCTCCTCACCGAGCCATCTTTTACCGAGCGTTTACGTGAAAAAGTTGTCCCTGTTTACCGAGCCAAAACTAGACTGCAAAACAGTCCGTATTTTAACGCAAGAGTCGGGCTGAACCCAGGCCCGAAAAGGATCTGGAACGAGCGTCAATTCGCGTATCGCGCACAATATCTCGAGAAAAAGAGAGACTGTTTTGCAGTCTAAGCCAAAACGTGTCCCTCGCGCTCGCGTATACTCTATATGGCCCGACTTGTCCCTGGTAGGTGAAACAACAATAGCTCAGATTGTATAATTATGAAGGTTATTAAAATGTCAACTACTTCTATCGACTTGCGTTCTTTTTATTTTAAGATGTTGAAGTGAAACCCTGGAGGGACAAGAAATAACTCACTAAATAAAAAGTTGACAAAACGTTACCTGTTGTTTTCTTCGCAATTTGAGCGATACGCAGTAGGGACACCAGGTAACGTTTATCAACTTTATTTATTTACTGTGGAATCTCTGCTAACGGGCACCTGCCGTAAGTGGACATTAATGATAGTCAAAATCACATACAAACACTACATTCAGTTTAAACTCTCCATAAGCGGACACCTCTGCTAACTAGACACTTTATTTTTTCTGGTCCCAAGAGTGTCCGCTTACGGCAGGTTCGACTGTATTCATTTTTTTAAATTTCAATTTCAGTTCAAAATTATCCATATAAACTCTTACATTACATGCTTTGATAAGCGAATTAAGGGCAAAGGATGATCTTTGCGAGAACGCCTCAAGTTTAAAATAGAACAAACTCACAGTCAGTCAGAAAAAGAAAGGAGAGAACAAGAAAAAAAGCTAGAAAGGTAAATCGGAAGACATAAGAATGTCCAACTGTTATGCTATGCGCCGATGCGCGAATAAAACCACGGGTTTTTTTTCTTCTTTATATAACTGAAAAAAAAATTCATTCATTACATGGTAATGTCAGCGACTGTTAAAATTTGGCAACGTGGATGTAGAAATACGTACGGTTTCGGTGGTTTCAAAACGTTTTGCCTGGTGAACTGTTCGTTTTTCAAAAAATTCTCAGTCTAACCAGAATTCATTATTAAAACACAACTTAGCAGGCTACATACCTGAGTAGAAAATAGCGCATACCGAGAAAACGTTCCAGTTTGACGATCGGCGCTGCTTATTACAAGACACCATCCGTTTCATGTGCGAGTTTTGTTTTATTCAAACGTTGCCTATGGAAACAGTGACATCAAAATTATGTCACAGTTGACGCAGGACGGCGCGCGCTACCGTTGAAGAATACGAGCAGCCGGGAAAAGGAGTTCTTTCCTGTATGGTGTATAAAGATAGCACAAAGTCATGAGTATGCGCAGGAACATGAATCTCGTGCTCGCAACGGTACGGGTGATTTTCGCGGCAAAAGTAATTCTAAAAATAGCTCAAGGTGTAACTTCGCCGTGTCAGGCCCAATAAGGGAGATCGAGGCTCCAGGGTGATATGCTGCTGGTCATCCTCGTCCCCAGGGCCCCTCGTTTTTTTTCTTTCCGCCGGAAACGAGAACCACGTGACCAAAAGAAACGGAGGATCTGGGAACGAGAATGGCTCCTGGTATGAGCTATTTGTGCTTTCGTGTCCTTTATTTGGACATATTTATCTGTTTTTAGGAAATGCCAAAAAAATATGAAAATTCCGTTAGTAAGCGCCGGTGCTTGTTATAGAGGTGTATATTAATGGCTGAATTTGCGTTTAAAAAATGTTTCGTGTTTATCTTAGATTTTAATGTATAGCTCAATTTTATTAGATGTCTTATTCTGTATTTTGCACGTTCACGTTTAAACGAGTCTCGAACTCATAAATTACTACTACTACTACTACTACTACAACTGGGAGCTTAGTATTTCTGAAGGCATTTTTCGTATGGAAAAAAGTCTAAATGCATACAATAACATCGTGCATTGTAAACTGGTCATCAAGTCGTGAAATAAAGTCTGAAAATAATGCAACGATATAAAATACGAAACAAGCTATACCGTAAAGGTAAACGATAAAGTGGAGGTAGCCAAGATCAAGTTGTTTTTAAATAGAACTCTTCTTTATCAAAAAATGAATCTGAATCTGAATTTACTGAATCTTAAACATTTTAAAAAGCTAAATAATGCCTAAATAAGACTCAAGCATTGTTTAAAAAACAAGTTCTGATCTTGTGACTGAATTCACGCTTCAAGCAATTCGTCACCAGGCTCTTTTTTTTTTTTTCGCGGCGTGCTTCGTTCGTTACGGCCCCCTTTTATCGGGCTTATTCTCCACGATTGACGGAACCTTGACTGGTAAACTTTAAATATATGAGGTACGAACTGTATCTACTTTGAAAGACTACTACATTTTTCAAAACGCTGAGTAGTTCTTCAAAGTCGTTGAAACAAATCGATGTTATCGTAAGGATTTTTAGGTTCAGACCCCCCCTCCCGCCCGGATTTCCAGAGCCCTAAACCCCCCCTCCTGTGAGAATTCCAGCATACCATCCGTCGGGGGGGGGGGGGGGGGGGTGGATTTTTTCTGGAATAACCCAATTCCAGATTCAATTTTAGTAGTTCGCCAAAAATACTCGCCCTAAAAATGGACGTGACTAACGTATGTTATGACAGAAGGCAATTGCTTTATCAGTTATTGCAATGAACAGATCCAAAGTCAAATTCTCACTTTTTAATTATGTAATCTTAACAATAAATAAAGTATATGTAACTTCATTAGCCGCCATGATTTTATGTCTATTTTGATCCCAACCTGGAATAGTTTCGGTTCAGATATGTACAATAGACTCCCGCTATCTCGAACTCGGTTATCTCGAAAACTCCGCTATCTCGAGCTCAAACCAATTCCCGTTGCCCTTGTTTTTCAGTCATTTAATATCGGCTATCTCGAACTCCTCGCTATCTCGAACTGTTTTTCGTTCCCCTTGAGAGTTCGAGATAGCGGGTGTCTACTGTACATACTTCGAATCAGAAATAAGATAGCGAGGAGTTCGAGATAGCCGATAGTGAATGACTGAAAAGCAAGGGCAAGGGGAATTGGTTGAGTTCGAGATAGCGGGGTTTTCGAGACAACCGAGTTCGAGATAGCGGGAGTCTACTGTATATTCGTATCTGTCAGTTATTAATAAATGGAAATGTATTGTATGCTTTTATAAAAAGTTAATCTGAAACGGTTATAATTTATCAATTCTTAAAAACCGAATAATTTTATCACCGTAATAGCTAATGGAAAATGTTATTCTGTCCACCAAACTAAGGTTAACATTGGCATTCTTGTCAAAGGACCAGTTTGAAGCTTTCTCAACTTCTTTAATCATCAGGTCCCGTCTATCTGGCTCTGTCTTAGGAATTGTCGGAGTTACATTCAGAGTATGCATGATCTCTTCATGAAAATATAGCAGTGATGGGAAGTAGGTTTGCTTTGTTACTGCTGAGGAAGGCGTGTCAAAAGCACCATCTACACAAAGCAAAACAAAATAAAAAGTTGTCAACTCTGAATTTGTCAAGATAGGCAATTTTTCATAGTGAAATTTCCCCACTCTGCAAGGAATTCAGACTACTAAATCTATTTTTGCGTTTTTCGTTTATTTTTTTAAATCGCGAAAATTTGATGCCGCAAAAAAAAGATATCAAATTTCAATCAATTGTGTGGACCATTTATCTTGTGTTCTGTACATATTGCAGAACAATACTTGGTCAGTACTATGAAATCGCTAATATAAAGTGACTTGATTTCTAAAAATCCTGTCAAATCACGAAAATTAAGTGTCGCGAAATATCACCCTTCCAAAATCACAGTCAGCCCATCTGACTCAGAGCGAGCACAACTGTAATGAATTGTGTCACAGCGATTTTCCTAGCCTGCGAGAGCAGACGTAATTTCAGACTGATTGATTTTTAGATTCCCTTTTCCCATGAATTCAAACATTTTTGGCCCTTCAATTATTAATTAATTGGCGTCACCATGTAACAAAGGCCACCATTAGGTTACCATCATTGTTCTTTATTTTATTTCATATCAGATAACTCATAATAAGATCGTAAACACATATCTTCCCGAGAAAAAAGGAATCTAAAAATAAACCGGTTTTGTAAAGAATCATGTAGTATGGGAGTTGCTCACTCCAGGTAATGGGCTCCTGGTTGTCACAAAAATTCATGTACTGAATACAGTCAACTCACGGCTTGTGGACACCCCGTTATTAGACACCCGCTATAGAGTGGCCTCAAAATACCATCATTAGATAAAGATTGCTGCTGTATACTTGTTAGCTCGAATAGAACAGAAGATATAGAGGTTCAAAGTTTGGTACCGTCCCATACAAACCTCTCTAATTTTGCGTCTGTTCTAAACTGAAGGAACAGATGCAAAATTAGAAGGGTTTGTATGGAGAAATTAAAACCTGAAGTGCCCATACCTCGGCCGCAAATTTTAATGGAGAGCTAATTTTTGGCAAGTGGAAGTTTTTTGGCATGCTTCCTCCGAATAGCTGATCAGATTTCATAACTTCGCAAATTTATTTTTGTGACGTCATAACTTTAGTACTCTATTACGGACAAAATCCAGTCCTCTACCCGGCGAAAGTTACATGTATCGAGGTTTGAGTGAAAATGACTCCCGCTATTGCGGACTCTCGATATTACGGACTCCACTATGTCCTGAAGGTGTCCGCTATAACGAAAGTTGACTGTAATATGTATGAGTTATTGAGTGACTTACCCTTGACAGCTGTTCGACTCTTCCAATCTCTTCTTTCCCAGGTGGTTTATTAACAATGCGACCAGTACGTTCTGATACTCTAACCTTATCTCCCTTCTCAGTGTATCGGTAAGACACATCCGTGGGTTTTCTACAAAAAGTCAGAAAATTGAGGACTTTGTTAATCAATCACTACTCAAAAAAAATTTCCAAGTTCTCCCAACACGAGTCGAACCTATGACCGACAGAAAATTCTACCTTTGAGGAGTAGTGGTAAATACTTTTAAATAATAAATTATTTTGGCCTTGTGAGATGATGTACAATGTGTACCTGGCATTTGCACATGCATTATTCATGTGATAAGAGCATGACTTTGGGAAGGAAGCCAGTACAAACAAAACAACATGACATGAAAAAAGCTGTTTTTAAAAAAGCTTTCATTGAATGGACACAGACCAGGATTTTATCCACACACTGAAACGAAACAGCCACCTTGTATAGCATAACAAACAGTACCACATGAAAGTACTGTTCAATTGCTTTCATATCATATGAATGACCACTGTAATCCAAAGACTTGAAAGTAAAACCACATTAACTGGTCCAAGTGAAGGGTTAAATGGTTACGAAAGCAATGAAATATTGCCAAGTAGAATTTTCAGAAGCTTGCCTCCACTCATAGGTCAGTTCTTGAACTTTACAAGTTCTTGAATTTTATTCTTAGTAAGTAGACTATATTCAGTTTCACATGAGCATGTGACCACAAAGAAAACACTAACACTAACACTAACACCCAATGGGAGTTAAACACATGACGTTCAGCACATCAGCCAGATTAGATCACCATCCAAGCAGTAAACTGCTCATCACAAGTCTCCTGTAGTTCAGTGGTTAGAGCAGCTGACAGTTGTGCAGAAGGTCATGGGTTCAAATCCTGTCAGGGACTCAGAATTTTGTCTTTGTACTCCCAAGCTTGTGACAAACTGAATACAGTAGTGAGTTACTTACTACATGTAACCAAGGTTAACGTTTACCATCTTTCTCTTTATTCCAAATTATTTTCTTTAAGTTATTTGTTTTTGTTTGTTGTTGTTGTTGTTTGGTTGTTATGTGTAGTTTCTTTGTGTATACCAAATGGATTACAAATTTTTTTCCAATGTCAAATTTACATATAATCTAAATTTTTAAATTTGACATTGTAATTACAGTCGAACCTCCACTAACGGCCACCTCTCTATAGTGGCCACCTCTCCACAACGGCCAGGATTTTTCATCCCAATTGTACATCTATCCATATTTTTCACTCTTATCGAAACCTCGCTGCAACAGCCACCTCTCTACAATGGCCAGTTAATTCCGCCCCAGGGTGGCCGTTGTAGAGAAGTTCAACTGTATTATAAATACATTTTAATACAGTAGTTGAACCTCTCTGCAACGGCCACCCTGGGGTGGAATTAAGGCTGTTGCACAGTGAGGTGGCTGCAGTTGTATGGAGGTTTCAACAAGAGTAAAGTCGTAAGGATCGGTGCATGGTCGGGACAAAACATTAAGGCCAATGAAGAGTGGTGGATGTATTGCACAGCTCACCCGTCTGAAGGATCCAAAAGAGATACTTCTGCGACCTGTATTGGAGCTTCACTGTTAATAAGCGCTCCTTTAAAATCACCTTGTGGCTTTAAGAAACGTTTATGCTGTAAATAAATAAAGCGCATGAATCACCACAAACATTCACATAATCACTACTCAGTTCAACTATGCTTGCCTTTTAAGAGCAAGTGTCAGAAAATATCAAAACTTGTAAAATAAGAAAATCAGCTTTCACGTTTGGAAAGTAATTTGCTAAGTACTATAACCTCTCCTCACATTCAGAAACCAAAGCACACAAAGATGTTTGGACACTATTCACTGGAAGATGATTTCGTGGACGTAGCGAAGTTCACTATTAAAATTTAATAAATAATCCCCAAAAACCAGGAGATTTTCACAATGAGAGAAACTCTTATATATTCAATTCAATATTCAATAGCCATTTTCCATGACATACTGTACCCGTAGCTCAATATGTACCTGTACAATAACTCAAAATTTCCTCAAGTATCCTCATTTAATCCTAATCCTTGTTTGTGGCCTAATGGATGGCGCGTTGGACTTCAGCTCAAGTGGTCCGGTTGCGAGCGCTGGCCGGGGTCATTGTGTTGTGAATTTCGAACATGAAAACCAATTATTTTTCAACTTGAACTGCTGCCTAATTCCTCATACTAACGATTATCAGTTGAGTAAGGCACGTGGGAAGTTTGGTGACAATGTTTTCACGTTAAAACTAAGTTGTTGCCATGAGCAACTGGCTAGGTTTCTAATGGTAACCCAGACTCTGATGTCAATGGTAACAAAGCATCAGCGACACACAGGTTACCATTGGAAACTAAGTCAGTTGCTCATGGTAACAACGTAGTTTTAACCTGTAAACCTTGTCACCAAACTTCCATCGCACCTTACTCAACTGATAATCGTAGTATTTACTGACATTTTGACATTTCAGACGTGAATTTCGAATAAACTAAAAGAGCAAATTACCTACCGTATTTAGTCCTTCAACAAACACCCAGTTCTTGCTTCTAACCACTTCAGTGACTTTACCAATCTTTCCTTTATCTTTTCCAGCGAGAAGCATCACCTACAGTGGATGAAAAATTCATATTTGACTAATTTGTTAGGAATAAACCTTCACCAGTCAAACATTTTCAAAAATTATTGAAAAATTGAAGATGCATAACAGAAATAAAATTATGGCTTTAGCTCTTGACCAAATTAAAAAAAGCTTGACATGGTAGGTAAAACTTCAGTAACTTTTGGGGAAGGTACATTTCCTGCCTTATTAATTTTCTTGGGGTGAGTTGTGTTCTAAGAGGTACTTTTTTAGATTGAGCATATTTTATGGGTATTATGGGTCATGAGTATTATTTTGGGTTTGAAAAAGTGAAAGTTTTCTTTGGGTTTATTTCTAGCATACAGGGGGTACTGTAATTTTGGGGGTGTTAAATCATGGCTTCATTCTTACCTGTAGCCAGTAGGTCATTTTTATTTCCTTGAGTAGCTTCACACCCCCCCCCCCCCCCCCCCCACACACACACACACACACACACATCCTCCTATACACCCTCCAACAGATTCCATGGAATATCCACCCCCCCCCCCTCCCCCTGCAACAATTTGGACAATGGTATTACATCAGAGAAAAAGGTTCATTTTGCACCTACAGTCAACTCTTTCAAAGCGGTCACCACTGTAAGGCGGATACCTCTCTAAGGCGGACATGGTTGATTGACTGGTCCCGGATAAATAATTACTGTTTGTCCGTATCCTCTATACGGTGGGCAGCTAGAGCTGGTCCTGAGGAGGTCTGCCTTAGAGAGAGTTCACTGTATATTAAACTACAGTCAAAACTCCACTAATGGCCACCTCTCTCCTGACCATACACAAATCCATATACCAGTAGTTTACTCTTATTATTGAATATCACCTCTCTACACTCTAGGGCGTGCGCAGCATTTTTTGAGTGGGGGGCTAATGCGAACGCGTCAGCATGAGACATCTAGGGGGGTCCGGGTATGCTCCCCTGGCAAAATTGTGAATTTAAGTCCTCCGAAATGGCTGGAAATGCATCTAAAATTACCACTGATTGTGTGGTTCCAGAAAATATCCATACCCACCCCAAGGAAGGTCACTGGAAATTCCGAGGGGAAGGGGGGTCTCAAAAGCCAACATTTTTAAAGGAAAGTATGAAGTATGAAGCTAAACTGGAAATTCCAGGGGGAGGGGGGGGGGGGGGGTTCCAACCCAAACAACCTTCCATGGGGGAGGTATGGATATTTTCTGGAACCACACATTTTATTGCTACGCAACCTTCAAAGTCAAACGAAGTTGGCAATACACTTCCGTCTATCATGCGTAGCGACTGACTAGACATGTCTAGACGTTATTATGCAAATTTGTGCCGTGTAACGCAATCGTAGTCAGTGCTGTTTTCGGACGTTTCTCTACATGTATTTGTAGACGACGACAACGGATCTAGAAAAGTTCTTTCCTTTGCAAATGGCGGTAGCGAAGTGTAAAAGTAGAAAGCAGTGGCCTTTCAGTACATTCAGTTGATGATGGTTGGTGCAAAAAAATCTCCAGATTCAGATCTCCAGAGGTTGGCATCTCTGCCAACTCTGTGTGGAAATCCGAGGGAGGTGACTAATCTTAAAACTGGCATCTGATTGATCTGACAGGTTTTCCCAAGCAATGCTTCACATTTCCAGGCAGAAGGAGGGGAGGGTTATTATTCTCTCATCTACTCTTGCTACCTTCATAGGCAGAGGATAGGGGGGGGGGGGGGGGGGGGGAGGCATATATTAAAATACAAAAAGTAAGACTACAGAATGCAGGGCCATTTATTTACTTCTCATTGAATACGAATAGCATCTGTCGTGTTATGCCTCGTTCTATAAAGAACGCTAGCACATGTAAATGAGGTGGACTAAAGTGGTCCTGTATTCTGTATCGCTCCTATAAAAATATCATGGCTTGCACATGGCAGCGCACTTACCGTGTCTCCTCGTATTATTTTCCATTCTTTTAACCGCACGATCGGTTGGCGCTTGCTTCCACGCCGCGGACGGGGAAAACGGCGAGGCAAAGTGCTAAAACCGAACGGGTTCCAAGGAAGGGAAGGCATATTAAACCATGCCAAGTTGAAGCAGTTCTGTCAACTGCGAGAATCCAAGATGGCGTCGTTCTTCTGAGCCGCGCCTGCAAGCAAAGTCGAGGAACACTGGAACTGGAACTACGTGACATGATAATCTGCGTGACAGTTTATGCCTTGGGATAAATCATTCGAAGTATTTTCTCACGACCAATTTATATCTTGAACTAAGCCCTTTTCTCTATAAGGTGTGTTTATGTTTGAGAGCATTATTGAAAATATCCGGAACCTATCTATCTATCTATGAGTTACCACTCCCCAAAGATGACGATGTAACACAAAACACCACCCACACCCATTAAAAAAAAGAAAATAAGAAAGAAAGGAAAAACATACCCCACGTCAAACATCATAAAAGTTAACATTCCAACACCATAAAAATACCTCTTCTCAAAATACCAAAAAACTTAGTATGGATCTCATTCCTCAGGGTTAAATCCCAGACTGACAATTAATTTTCATCCCAGGTACTTCAGCTGAATCATGTAAACCTTCCATATGTTTTTTAAATGTAAAAGCAAAGAATGCTAAAACATTGAATTTCTATTTGACCCATCTCAGGGAGGCCGTTAGGTACCCTGCAAGACAGAGATTCACTTCTCTTTCCGCGCACGTGCAAAGAGAAGTGAATCCCTGTCTCGTAGGGTAGCCATTAGACCACTGCAACTCCCAGTCTAGATTCAACTTTGACAAACCTCCCGCATACTGCTAGGATTTAATAGTTTTGTCAATGTGTGAGAATGAGTGGAATGAAATGATGGTGTATATTAAGCGTTGTATAAATATAAGAAATATATTAATCAGGTATTGTCCTGTTTCCCAGACAGTAAGTAATACTATATTATACACTCATTATTAAGATAACAGAGAAGAACTAACACCATTAATTTAGTAGAGGCAGCCATATTTATTTTCTATTATTATTTATTCAACTTCTTCTAAATAAAAGTTACATGTTCCTGATTTTCACATTTAAATTCTCTTTACATGTAAAATGTCACATGAATATTGATTTATTCTATAAGAATGATTAATTGTTGTAGCATTTTTAATGTCCTTTTTTCTGGATTAGTAACCTATATGCAGGCAACAGCAGAAGGGTAAGGATGGGAAATAGTCAAGTGAATTTCCTACAAGTGAGTCACAAATAAGTACATAGACAGAGGCGGCAACCCCTAGCAGGCTGGTTAAATACCAGTGTTCAACTGTAACAACAACCAAATGATGGTTTCCAAAGTTTGATTATAAAAGCTCTATTAAGCCGCCCCCGGGGGCTTATTTAATTTTAGGCCTCAAGAAGGGGGGGGGGGGGGGGGCTTATTAGAGAGGGGGGCTTAATAGAGAGAGGGGGCTTATTTAAAAAAAAATCATAAATGTTTGAGAAAATTCACATTTATTTTTCAAACTGTACTATTATACCAATAACTAAAACAGAACAAGAAATTGGTTATGTATGACCGTCTTACAAATGCAACGTAATTTATACCCTAACTCAATGATAGTTCTTGTCATAAAAGACCACGTTTCAATACAAAGTGACTGAAATGCCAGAAAATACCGCTGAAAAGTAATTTACATCAGCCTGAAGGAAGGGGGGCTTAATAGAGAGAGGGGGGGGGGGGGGGCTTATTAGAAAATCTGACTTCCAAAGGGGGAGCTTAATAGAGAGGGGGGGGGGGGGTCTAAATAGAGCTTTTACGGAAATAAAACATTATTTGAGACTTTCTCTAACTGTGAAGAACACTTTCCCTTGCAATCTTTATCCACAGTTCATATCAATGATTAATATAATTTCATATGTACAGCTTTTTTTGTTTTACAAAACACTGATTTTTAAAAAACCTTGACCTTGACCTGTCAACTCAAAGGATACTCTGGATGATTACCGTAACTCTCGTTAAAGTTACATTTACGCTCTAAATTATGCAAGCTTGGAGAATCAAATACCGTAGTGGGATAAAGGGAAATAATTTACTGTCCTGTTTTCATTTTTCAGTTTCTTAATTTGCTTTTATTTAATACAGTCAACTATCGCTAAGATGGACACCATTGAGACCAGCAACAACTGTCCGTCTTCGAGAGGTGTCCACCTTATAGAGAGTTTAGATACAGTAATATGACTGAAACATGGCATGCAGGGACCAACAACAGGTGTCCATCTTATAGAGGTGTCCGGGTAAGAGAGAGTTGACTGTATTCAGACTTTCCCATTTTCCCCCTTCTTCTGTGCCTGCAATTTATGCACCTGCATACTGATAGACTTAAGCCCCGATCAAACAGTTTCAACATTTCTCTCAACATTCTCTCAACATTTGTTGAGGCCATTTGACACCCCCTCTCAACAATGATGAGAGGTATTGAGACATGTTGAGAAGGGTTTGATTTCATTTAAACTTTGTCTCAACTGTCAACATCTTCTCAATATTTCTTTTGTTCTCGATATGTTGAAGCCATTTGACACAGCATGGTCTCAACATCTCTCAACATGATTCAACAAATGTTGAGACAAAATAATTTTTATGTTGATCAGGGCTTTACTGAAACCAGTCCTAGTGGGGCAGCACAAACAGAAAGCAAATGTTGTTACACAGAAATATATAAAATGAAGTTAGATCTCTGACATATTTCTTGCTTGCAAAGGAGTTAAAATGATGAATAACAAAGCACAAGGAATGACGTGTCCTGTGTCCAAAAAGGAAGACATCCATGCTAATATAGCTGCAGTATAAATGCAAGATTACAATGAAGACTGTACAAGTACCAAACGTTCTCTTCAGTTGGAAAATCCAGAAAACAAGTATTACTTTGTTAGGGTTATTTTTTTGAGCCTCCTTCAGCACCACCAGCTTGTTTATCTGCGGCCTTTTTCTGTTTTTCTCTCATCGTAGCTGCATCCCTAAAACCAATCCCAAAAAAACAATAAATAGGTATTTGTTGACCAACTAAGATTAGACTGTTCACAGCCTCTCTATTTTCTCAGATCGTTGTAGCCGCGAGTGAACTGGAACTGAGCGTGAAGCACGAGCGTGGGGGTAGGGGGCGGGGAAGGAGAAAAATAGAGAGGCTGTAACCATCTTTGAGAAAAAGTGAATTTCCCATTGGCTGAAAGGTGTTAAAACTGTGATCATTTTGACAATGGCCATTCACGAGCGCGTCATGTCGTTTGCAGTGATTGTCATCACATGGTGGAAAATTTTTCACACTTCATAAAGCCTTTTGAAACAAACATGTAGTGATTTGAGGTTTGTTTGGCGGTATGGAACGTTTTTGCTCAATGAGTTTATGCAAAAAATTGCCAATCAAACAAGCTATTGAAAGTTTGCTAGCATCAAAGAATGTTGTCGCGATTCTCCCAACCGGATTCAGAATGGTTCGTGACAGTAATCTCGCAAAATTGGCCCAAGAAAAATGTGATATCCGTGAAAACAACAGATTTTAACCACATGCCGAGCCCGACAAAACAATACTGAAATCGACTAAAATGCAAGAAAAGTCAACATCCTACACGGAATCAGTATTTCATATTCAGTCCATCCAGAGCCAAAGCAAAATTTTACTAGCAAAGCATCGCAAATTACGGCGGTGTCAAACTCTCTGGAACTCTACAGAGATCTACAGAGAGAAAGCCCGACAGGAAACGACTTATTTCTCGCTGTAGAAGCGTGCGGATAGACAGACATTATTTTGATATCGCTGAGGATCTTGCGATCTCTAAGCATCATGATTTCACGAACAGAAAACCACTAGCAGTGTGTTTTTGGAGTTGAAGAAATCGTCCCATACGTGACACGGTACTGTTGCCTGGTACTGTTCTTGTTTTATAATAGAGAATTGGTACGTGATATAAGTAATTGACCTCACAAATTCTTATTGGTCCAATTTAATTAATAGGTCAAGGGGCAGAGCTGTTAACGACAAGGCGACAACAGGGGGAGGAGTCTAATCACTGCACTTTTTTCCAAAGATGTAGACAGCCTCTCTTTTCTTGTTCGCCCGCTCCCCACCACCCACCCCCTCGCGCTCGCTCGCTGTTAGCGTCGAGAAAATAGAGAGGCTGTAAACAGTCTAAGTAAGATGGCTAGATAGGAACATCTCAGAGTCTGTCTTGAAGTCATGTCTCGCAGACCAAATGAACCTTACATGGTCCAAAGCAAATGACCAACAACCAATGAACACAAAACTTTCAAAATGTTTTAATATTGTACAATGAAGCTGGCCATACATGTATTTACTGTTTCACCCCCTTCTGTCAATTAATGTGATTCCAACTTTCACATGTCTTGAGTGAATTAATCGTTCTTATTATATGGCAAACTGGTCCACGATGAAAAGGAGCATTCTGATTGGTTCCCTGAGCGGTCCGAATTTTGCAATATGGACCACTACGATGGATCGCTCACAAACACATTTTGCCGAATTCCTTTTATGAAACATTGAACAAAAGAAAACTGTTTTCTTTAAGTAGGAACATTTTCTTTTATGTCTGGCGGACAATTTTGGTTAAACTTTTTGCAAAGTGGCCTGAAAAATGCAAGAATATGCTTAACTTTGGCGCACACGCGTTAGCCAAGAATGGTAAGGTTGCATTAATTTTCAGCAAAGTTTTAAAGAGACCATTATAATAAAAACTTAATTGAACTAGCTTGTTCGGTCCGTATTGGGGAGCCGGAACTTACGTCTGCTCTCGCAGGCTACAAGTTTATGGACCGAGCCTTAGGCAAAAAAATAACTACATGTAGACCATATATTTCCCCAATACGGACCTCATGCTAGTTCAATAACATCTATATACGGTACATTGTATGTTACCAATCAAATGAAAGCTATTGAAATGTATTTTATGTGGTATTGCTTGATTGTCAAAATTATTATTAATTAATACTGACAATAAATTGTTGTAAAATTATGAAATTTTAGGGTTTCTGGAAAATTTTTCCAGGGGAGTGGAAATACAAAATTAATTTTCAAGTTGTTTTATGCTATGGAAACAGGAATAAAGTGGTCTGATGAGGCACTAAGCAAAGACAGAATTTACTACAGAATTTAAAAGGCACTGAAAATCCTCAATGCAGGATTATCCTTTTCTCGTTTGTATAAAGGTTTTGATGCAGACAATATACAAACTTACAAAATTGTCTGCCCTGAATGCTGTCGCATTAATCCCTTGCAGGCATGCTTTTGTTAACCTTATAGTTGTGGGTTGGGTTTGGGTTTTTCTTACTTGGGGTTGGGCTGGGTATATAGACCATGTCATATTGTCTCACTCAGTGTCTGTTTACCCGCCATTGGAAAATTTTGTAAATAAATAATTAATTAAATATATTTTTTAATTTAAAACAATATTCTCCCACATTAGCCCTCCACTGCAAGCTAGTTCTAATTTCCATTTGCTCACCTTTCTTTTCTTTCCTTGAGTGCCACTCCACTTTCACCTCCTTTCTTTTTTGCCTGTTCTTGTAGTTTCTTCTGGCTTTTCGCACGAGCCAACTCACGCTGGTTTCCACCTGACAAGAAGTCAATTTAGAAAAAAGTTTTATAAAATGCAGCCCTCTCAATTTGTTTTGTAGTAGTAGGCAGGATGGCAGGCTGGAGTAGTAGCTAGGGCAAGCAGCTTCAAATGGTTGCATCTGGTGCATATTGGGGTTAAATTCAGCCCTTTGTAGCTTGTATTGGTTCACTTATATATTTATGACTATAGTACGGACACCCTCGGACCAAAAAAAGCTGGCCGTAATAACGGGGTGGCCGTAATACAGGGTAATTGTGGGTCATTGTAAATGTACAACAAAAGCGACTGAACGAGCACTAAAGGCAGCCTGAACCAATTTACAGGAAGATCAGAAAACAGACAAAAATTCTTCAAAACAATGAAAACCTCTTATGAAAACCTGCTCATACGGAGTGATTGTGTCAATGATTTGCAATATTCAATCCATCGCCAAGTTTGTGGCTGGAATGCGGGGTAAAATTACAAAGAAAATAGGCGCATGGGGATCGCAAAATCTGGTCGTTGGCCATATTACGAGGTGGCCGTATTAAAGGGGTTTTTATACAAGAAATTAAGTGCGATTTCGCCGGGCCAAAAAGAGCTGGCTGTAATAATGGGGTGGCCGTATTAACAGGGTGGCCATAAGGCGGGGTTCCACTGTAGTAATAAAGACAAAAATTATGTAATTTAGATTTTAGCACTCCTGAAGACTTTTTTGTTTCAATGTGAGTCATTTTCCAGCAGTAGCTTTAGATGCAAAAGAAACGGCGATAAAGCACTTGCAGACAATTGCCCGTTCCGAAGTTGGTTATGTTACATTGCATAGTAACCAGGCTCAAAGGTCGCCCAAATTCCATACAAATGTCTCTAATTCAGAGATGGCGTCCACCAAATCCATACAAAGTCTCTAATTTTTCTGATTTTTGAACGCCTTCTACATGGTTGTAATCTTACAAAGCAACCCCAAACTTGGTAAACTGACTAATTTTTAATGTCAGTGATCTTTCTTGTGATGGGCTTCATTTTTCAATTAAATTAAAATTTAAAAACTCGTCCCCAGTCTCCATTTGAACTTCAGAACAGGCAATTTAGAATGACCACTGACCGATCATGTGTCTAAATGTTCGAGGCATTCCTATCCCAGGTGCCAGATCCCCTGCTGTTCTACGTTTGTTCGTTTGTTCGTGAATTTCTGGCTCAGTTTCGCTACAGAAAGTCAACATAACAATATTTTTTTTGTTTCAAAGTTCACCTCGTATTTGTTATTAATGAAGTCCACTGTGAAGTAAGCCACAGATTTTCAATAGTAGGCGGCAAAATCGCCGGCTGCCAGCACATTTTGAGAGGGCTGAAAATGTGTAAGTGCCCAATTTACCACCTCCAATATAGACATTCTCTTGGCTTGTCACGCAATCTCTCCTCCCAGAGCCAAACGAATGTCTGCGTAGGAGGCTAACACGACCAGAGCTTTTTCCAGTTTCCATTAACTAGGAGTATTGCTACTCCCCCTGGATGGGATGCTAGTCCATTGCAGGTTATCCCTCAGTATTTTGGCAGATTGCTCTTAACAGTCTGCCAGTACCCATTTATACTCCTGGGTGGAGAGAGGCACTGTGGTAAACTAAAGTGTCTTGCCCAAGAACAAAACTCAAACTCAGACTGCTTTTTTCAGAGTCCAAAATACACTAACCATTACATTACACCCCTCACAAAAAGCTGTAAGTTGCTATTCAGTTAGCTGAAAGATGATCAACATCATCATGTTTTACCAACTGATGATTTTCACTGCTTGTGAACAACAACATCACCTTCAAAATAGAGCGCGGGAAATTTGCCTGATCACAGGTTAATATGGGGCTTGATAATGTTGGATGATACTGATTTCTTCAGTTGGTTTTCCACTGACAGGAATGCTTTATATTGTATCTTTTAGGGGTTACAAAATTAATGTGTGTTTTGGTAACCATGCACTTATGGCGTTCAGTTTTAAATGTCCAAAGTAAGCCTGTATGTGTAGAAGGTGTTCAAACATCTTGGATAACTCTAAAAAATGAATTTATGCCAATCCAGAAAACAAGATTTGGTAACTGTTAGGGTTGATTTTAAATTTATGGGGGAGTCCCCCAACACTCATCCTGAGGCTACAAGAGATAATGATTTGTGCCTTGGACTTGACAGTTGTTTCTCAGTTCTTTGAGTTTAAATAAAACATTCATCGCACTAATATAAATTGGCAACTAACTGATAACATCGGCACATTATTGATGTAAATCACCACCATTTAATGAAACTATGTATGGGTATTTCCGACGAAATCGAAGTCACGATAAATGACATTAAAGAAACAATGATCTAACAAATTGAAGCAACGATTTACAAATTATCATGGTCAGATAGAAAATATTAAATGTGTCATGCGGAAAATTTAATATAAATTATCAGACTTTTTTTCGATAATAGCAACGATGTCAACAATGACCGCTAACGGAGACAACGATGGCATCAGTGGTTTAAACCATGGTGGTGTCGATACGCACTGCATGAACATTGAACTCTGCAAGCTAGCTAGCGCACGTCAGAAATGCTCAAAAGCAAAGTGTAATACATTAAAAATTCCTGATATAAAAGCGACGTTTTTGCTAAAAAATCAACGATTTGCTAAAAACATGCAATGAAATCAAAGTCTGTAGGTACACATAGAGAGGCTCAATAATATTTGTTTACTTTATAGGGACATCTGAGCAAAGAGAAACATCCTCGTTCTAACACAACTTGCATGGGCTTCTAGCTTCTATCACCTGAGGCAGATTCTTTTGTTGATCTTTTAATGGTGTATTATAAACTCACTCCAAGAATTTTGATATCAATTAATTATTTAAACTATTCACTTTTACACATGCTTTCCCTCCATCAAAGAAAAAGATTATAAACCACGGTCGTGTCAAACGTAAAAGCAAAATTCGGATTCCTGTGGTTATTATTAGTACGTACGACATAAACTGTGCTACATTTCGTCGACTGTTTGATTCAATCGAGTTCAAAGTTTGTACGTGGTAGCAGCTTATGTTTCTTTATCAATAGAAGAGTAATTCACTGAATATTTTTGGTGTTTTACTGGATCGATCACCGTTTAATAAAGAATAATGGTAATATCCATAGCCAAAAGATTATTGTCCCAATAAAGATGTCAAACATGCGTTTTGACTAAGCTTCGAATATAAGCTTTTCTGTTACAAATTTACACGTAAGCTAATTATTATATTTAAGCTACGTACGATCATATGGTACGATAGATTCCGCTAGAATGGCAAAATGTCTTACGTCAATCGCCATAAAAATTGTTGAGAAGTTAGATGAAGTACTTACGAGTCATTCTGTGAAGAATCCGAAAAGAAGAGAGCAAATCTTGACGAAAATGGCGTTTGCCAAAACTGCAAACACGACGAAACTCCTTGTTGTCTTGTAAAACTTAGGAACCAAGCCTTTACTCCAGTGAAAGTTTCCCGTGATCGCTTGCTACCTTGGTCGCCACAGGTCTCCCAACAATCTGAATGTCCTAAGAGCGTCCAAAATTTATTCTTGCTTTTGTTTATATCTAATGTTATCAACTAACGGCTGGGTGAAGTGGCTTCACTTTCGGTACCATTACCACAATTGTGCAAATCTAACAGGTTGATTACGGGGAGCAAAATATACGCGAGAACAAGATGTATGGCGCAGGAGTGTCGTGCCGGGGGTGCTGGATTCTCAGTTATCAGTTAAGGACGGTGCCTCCTAATACCAAAGTATTTTTGCGCGGTTTATGACTATGCGGGAAAAGCAGATCTTAGCAAGGGCTATTGGAATCCAAAAAGAAAATTGGGGGTAACCACGCATTTTCCAGAGATAATCAAGCTTCAATCTGGAAAAAAATCCTGAAATAGCGTTTTTCTCGTTAAAAAAAGGAAATTTTTTTTTTTCGCAGATTCCCTTTGAATTTGCCTTGACATACACAAAAGCAACAATAAATATAAAAAGCTTTAAAATACTTAACAAATGGTAATATAACAACTACTGTTTATGTGTTTTTTAATTAAAAATCATCGCAACGTAGCCATTATCAACCCTGACAGCTCTCCTCTGGTATACCAAAAACAGTCTAAATAACTTTTGCACACAACAAAAAATCAATCATATGTTTAATAGGCTTACCGCTTCCATTTTATAACATAAAAAGTAGGGGTCACCACGCGTTTTTGTAAGTTATATGAAGAAAACGACCATATATTTCCCTGCCGAGCTTAGCCTGAAAGAGATTCCGCAATGTTCTGTATGCTAATGACGCGAGAAATAATGCGCAGAACGTATGCGCAGTAACAAAAGGAGGCACCGTCCTTAAAATTTTAGCAATTTCTCAGCTATCAGTTCATTTTGACAGATCTCATTCTCAGCTGTCAGTTAAAACGTATATTAATCATTTTAAAAATGAGTTAAATAAGTAACAACTGGGTGAATTTACAAGGGTGAATTTGTTAACTTGGTGTGTAGTCCGCAAGCAGGCTCACGTTTGGGTTCCATGCGCGAGCGGAGCCGGTTCGCTTGACTTTTGTCACATACGGTGGCTTCTTCTTAATTAGTGGAGACTGGAGACAAGTCTGGTACTGCAAAACACAACACTGAGCCATGTCGAATCGCTCTTTGTTAAAAAAAAAAACTTAAAAAAAGTATAAAGAACTGAGGTCAGTTAAAAGTCATTACAGCGAAAGATGATCGAGGAAAGCATTTTAATATGAAGCTATATGAATTACATGCATGGCGTTGGCTGAAGGCAAACTAATAAAAAATTAAATGACCACTTGGTTTAGCTAACGTCTGCTATCGCGATTGGAATAATATTAAAAATTAGAAGTGTCCATTTCTGAAAAAAAAAATACAAAACGAAAATGCTTATTTCAGTTTGTGGGCCTCATACATACATGAGATTCACAGGTAAGTCTCTTTGTGGTTCTTGGTTGGTACAAATATCGCTCAAATGCTCCACATTTTGACTTAGATAAAACATATCCTTTGAAGGAACGCTACCGAGGACACAAAAATGAAGATCTGCACACTCAGTCAGCATCGTGGTGTACGCGATGTCGAAACGAGAACTTTCGTCAACCCATCCAATACCAAGAGATTTGGCCATAACTCCCAGGTATACGTCATCAATATGGATCATTTTCATCTACAATGTAGAAAATAAGGTGCAGTTAGTTTAAAAACAATCTCTAAGGAATGTCACGGAGGTGTGACCATTTCTGGTCTTCGGTCATTTTAAAAACCGAACTATCAAATTAAACACAACGATAAGAAACTAAACGACCAGTTGTTGTCACCAAACAATTTAAAACAAGCTCCGTTCTGTTCTTTAGTGGTCATACCGAAGTATCAAACCCATATTAGCAAATTTATCCAGTTCAATTCCGGTCGATAGCAAGTTGACAGTTATTGTAACCAGAAGCTTATAAGCTTCTGTTAAAATATAATTATCAAATATTTTGAGATAAAAAACTGTATTTGTTTATTCCACACAAAATCAATACAAATATTTTATAGAAGAAAGAGCTGTTTTCAGTCATTTCCTTACGAATGTACTGTACTTTAAAGTTTAACGGATTTGCTACATAATATGATATTGGATGATTTTTAAAATCGATGAAAACGTTCTTGTTACATTTGTTATTACTGGTCAAAGTTGTTGTCACATGCAGTTAACGTTATTTTTTTATTAATTAATTGTACTAAATAATTGTTGAAATAAGTATAAGATCAATGATTTATTAAATAATTTAGAATAAAAATGATGAATATTCAATAACTTTTATCGATTTTTTTCTAGTTCAGACTCGAAAGGGGAGGGCTACTTCTGTATACAGCTGTTTCGAGAAAGGTTGTCGGAAAAAAGCGCACGTGACAATCCCGAAAGGTATTGTGGATAGTTTTAAGTTCACGGTTCCTTGACTTCAGCATTTCAGGGGAATCTGAGAAAATGGCACGAGACACCATGGACGTATGTTTGCGAGTGCTAAAAGAAAGCAACAAAAGTAGGTTCGACAGCTACAGTGTCAGGAACGTAGCTTGCTGATCATATCCCAGATTACCTTTCGGGATTGTCGCGTGCGCTTTTTTCCGACAACCTTTCTCGAAACAGCTGTATTAGTTGACACTAAGTATAGGATGTCGCCATTTTGGCTTAAAAAAGCTAGGAAACTGTAGTGTTCAATATTGTAATGCGCTGATGAAATAAGATTTTGGTAACAAATTTTCCCCTCACCACCCACCACCCACCCCCTCCGTGGCCTCCCCTTTCAGAAAAAAATAACAATCCAACAAAATACAAAGTCTGCAAAGTAAAAAGGATACCTGCAACATCGCCCGTACTTACTAACGAAAAAATTACTTCTAGTTATATGCTAAGTCAGTCCCTTCATGGGTGTGTCCTTCATTATTTTTTTCTCGAGTCCCTTACCTGTAGTACAGGCGGTGGAAGAAAATTGGCATGAGATATAGGGCCATTTATACGGGAGAAAATAAGACGCGTCTTATCTAAGACGCGAACATTCTCGTCCCCAGGGCCCCTCGGTTTTTTTTCTTTCCACGTGACCAAAAGAAACGGAGGATCTGGGAACGAGAATGAGACGCGAACTGATCGTATAAATAGTACAAAATAAACGTTCCTGTCTTATCAGTTTTAGACGCGACTTAAATAAGACACGTCTTATCTTAGAACATGGTTTTCAGCTGTTCTTATTTTGTCCGCGTTAAATAAGACGTGAACTTCCTCGTATAAATGCTTTCGCGTCCTAAATAAGACGTAAACTATAAGTGCGCATGCGTAACAACGTGCGTAACATTGCATGTAAACGAGGCTGTATCAAAAATAAGACGCGAACCATTTATTCTCGGTTTTCACTGTCACGCCATAAATTAAAAAAATCGAAACCGTTCAATGAATGAAGTCAAGGAATTGACATGTCATAGACAATGAATAAATAAGGAATCAGTCCAAGTCTCAGGTCTGTGCGGTATTCCGTACTCGAGTTATTGTCAAAATGTTCCACACAAATTTATAGAGCTCAGTATGGAAACGCCATGTTGGAGTCCCTCTGAGGGGCACCAACATGGCCGCCGGAAAAAGGAAAAAACATCTGGAGTTCACTTTTGCCAGAAAGGAGGTTTGTTTTCTCTTGTGAACTTTCGAATATTTAGATAAATATTTCTCCTTAAACTTAAATTGTTTAGAATGCTGAAATCACCCGAAGAGTCATGTTTTAGATACGGAACAGCTCTGTCACGGCCGTCCTGCTGACTCACGTACGATGAAAACTCGGAAATTTAAACCGTTCTATTTTCAAAAGGAAGCATGAGATCGAGCTAAGAAATTGTGAAAAGATATATATTTAGGTAATCTTTCCTTGAATGAAGGTAAAAATTCTGTAGGCCTCGCGTTTTGAATTTTAGAATTTGATGACGTCACGTGAAAACCAAGAATACGTGATCTTCGCGTCTTATGTGGGACGCGAACGTATAAACGGTACAGTTGGCGTCCTATTTAATATAAAATAAAATGGCCCTATTTCTGTTAAATTTGCAAAGACCGAAAGGAGCAGTACGCTGTGCTTGAATAGTCCGTATGTTTTAATTTAGGTTACGTAGTCTAATAGAAATAGTCTATATTCATGCAGCTGCGTGGTAATTTTTAAATTTTACGCGGTAAAAACATTACACAAAGTTTTAAGGTTTTTTAAAAGGATTGATTATAATTACCTCCCGAGCAAATCGCACCATTTTTTCACCAACATCCCGCGAGAGGACAATACCTACTCCTGATACATAAACTGGTATAAGATCGTCTGACCATTGATCCTCCGAGATAAAATAAGGACTTTGAGGATTCCTAACCGCCCTCGCTCCGCCAGAATGACAGTAACCCGTGTATAAACCTTCTTTGTGCTTGAAAACAGGCTCGCTACTGTCGCCTATGGAATACAGCCATTTGATCGTTTCATGAACATTGACGAACGAATCCGAGTTGACTTTTAAAATGTACTGCGGGTTACAAATCGACGTGGCCCACTTTAGCCCCAAAAGTGTCTTAACTGTGTGGAGTTCATTTTGAACGTAAGTGTCCAAAAAGTTCCCTCGTAAAATATCTCCGTAACTTCGTGCTTCTCTTTCGACTCTTTCATCAGTAACTTCGTCACATCCGACCACGAAAAACACCTGAAAGGATTCGTGGCTTGAGTTCGAATTAAAACGCTTAACTTCCGAGATGCTTTTCCCCCAAGAAGATCGTATCGCCTTGCGCGCTTCGAAATTTTTGCTCGAAGAAACAACGATTATAATGAGGAATGCGTCTTCATTACAGCTAGAAGGAGTAAGGACCACCGGCTTGCCATGCAACAAAGGCGGGTACGGAGGCAGCGTTGGTTTTGGAGCAGTTATTGGGGCTAGGGTTGTAACAATTTCCACAACGGGTTCAGCGGCAATTTGCTGAGCAGTTTCGGCATCATTTGCGTTTTCTATCGCTTGATTCGGTGCGGAACTTGATCTATCCACGGTTGAATAATTGGACGAACAAAGAAAAAGAGCAAAAACACATCCAACAGTGAAAGATGCTACGCTAATCACAAATGATTTTCCACTCCTCCAGCGCATAATTCCTGTTGGTGTGATCCAGTTACAAGTCTTCTTCCAAGTTCTCAGTCCAGTTTTTCGCATGTGCATGTATCTGTAGGCTTTCATAAGCAGCGAAGCATTTGATATCGGTCCTTGGCCCGTTTTTTTGCAGAATATAGCAGTGTAGTACGCTGGCTACACAAGGATTAAAATGTTACTGAAAAGAAAGCATGTGCAAATATTAATTATTTCAATTTTCAAAATGCAAAACTGATGCCGCACAAAGAGCGATATATTCGGTTGCTCTGGAAACTTGACGCTACTTGGTGGGAATGTTGTCGTGGAGCAGAGAAACTAGAAGAATAAATCACTTTAGGGGCGACCCATTTAACTTCTGAGGGGGGGGGGGGGGGGGTGAGGATTTGGTATAGGCAAGAATTTTTTTTTAAACCCTTTCATGCTGCAGGAATTTTTTTTCTCGGAGCATTTGTGTGCATGATATTTTTTTCTCCATGTAACATGCTGCAGGATATTTTTTTTCGGTGTGTATGGGCGGAGGAAAAGTCGCCTTTCCATTGTGACTGACCTTTGATCGCCATCTCGTTGCTTTTGAATACGTTCAGTAATAATACATATGTATCAATAATACATATTTATTATTACTGAATGTAAAAGCAATGAGATGGTGATCCCTTTCCACTTGCACTGATGAAAGGAGTCAGGCCTTAGGCCTGCTCCTGGACATGCTTTCTCCTTCATTCCATCGTACCACATCCATTGGCCCTGCACACATATCTTGCAGGTATAGTGGTGGCTACCGACAGGCTCGTAGACAGGATTTAGAATGGGGGGGTGCGTTAAGAGTACCAAAGGTGCAATCATACGAGCGCCGAAGGCGCGAGCTTCTAGGGGGGTCCGGGGGCATGCCCCCCCGGGAAATTTTGAAAGATTAGGTTGTCTGAGACTACATTTCGTGCGTTTTGAAGGCAGTTTGACATGGAACCGAACGTAAAAACATGAGTATTTCTGGAACTGTTCAGTTAAATTCAAAATGGATTTTTGACAAACAGGAACTTTATGATGAAAGAGTACTAGGAATACATATTGCGGACCTTCGATTAAAGCCAAAGGAGTGAATATTTGGATGAAGAAAATGACTCGCTTGATGCTGTCTTTCTCGATGAAGACCATATGTAAACACGTTCAAAGCTGCGATTGGTTTGGTTTATTGGATGAACCAGTTGATTCAGACTTCATTTTCAAACTACTACTAGAGCACAAGCACTACTATTTCACTTCTTTTGAACCATCGATTCACAATAGGTGGACCTCCACAGCCCGTTTATAAGGGAGTACCCCCCCCCCCCCCCCTCCCCCCCTGGGCCACCATCTTGGATTTGACAAAACTGTAGACTGGTACTGTGTAACCACAGCTATAATAATAATTATTAATGTACAGAAAAAGCTATCTGAAGAAGGGAGATGCAAAAATTATTGTAGTTCCAGTTCCCCTCTTGCCCAAATACAGATGCTATTAAAATCCCAACTGCCTGCAGCAGCTGAAGATGAAGTTGAAGTCAGCCCAGTAGTGTCTTGCAGGAATTTTTTTCGGCCCACTGAACGTGTATGAATTTTTTTTCCGTCAGTGGTCGTGTGCACGAAATTTTTTTCGTATAAGTTTGCTTGCAGGATATTTTTTTTCAAAATCCTCCACCCCCCCCCCCCCTCAGAAGTTAAATGGGTCGCCCCTTAGTTGGTTCTTTGTTGATTCTTCACAAATAAACTAGTTCAGACTGGAAGCCGAAAAGAAAAGAAACAAAAAAGTAACAGGCTGAACAATAAACGGACTAAACGACTGTTTAAAATTTTGCGATAAATTTTGACGATAAATTAATCCTGCTTGAATAAAAATATATATATCTTGCACACAATGATAAATTGAATGTAGACGCGTGGATCCTCGCGTGCGAAGCGCGCGAGCCTCACACGCCGTGTGAGGCGCGAGAGAGAAAAAAATCAGCGTCTCTCCCCAGTTCACGGCACTCTCCGTTTTCACACTCGCTCCAGACCTTTCGTTCAAAGACCGCGCGCATTTGTTTGAATTGTACTGTAGTATCTACGTTTATACATCTTTATTTTTATATGTATTCGTTAACTTTTATTTTGTTAGAACATGACAGACCAACGCAAACTACGACTGTTTTGCAATCTAAATTGAATGTTGTAATTCGGTTTTTCTCGGTATATTACGTTCTAGTCGATTTACGGTTGCACTAAAATAGTTTTAAAAAGCTAAAAAACCATTGGCCCTCCTATATTATATACAAACATATAATACAATATAAACTATGAGACAGGATAAAATATACAAGAAAATACAAAATAAAATAAAGGCGAAGGCTTAACTAAGGTGAAATGGTACCCAAAACTCAAAACGGCAAGCTTTCCGACACAAAAGTCATCTGCCAGAAACCGTTTTGATTTCGGAAACTTCTCGCGCGCCTTGATCTGGTTTTACATAGCTGTTAACGGTGAGTCAAGTATTAAACAAATGGACCTAATTATTTACATGAAATGTCCTTTGATTTCACTTCTGTAGACTCATGCATTTGCCTCGCTATGAATTGAGATATTTTACACAACGAAAGGTAGCTAGCTATTCAGATAGGTAGCTAAAAGAAGCTACCCTGCAACAAGCCCGACTTATTCCACCCACCTCCTTCCCCACTGGTAGGTTCATTAAACGCCGATCTCATCAACTCTCAATACTGCATATTTCTCAAATAGTTTATTTTGGGTCGATCTACCTTTACCTAACATTTCTACTTGAAAGGTATTTTTCATAGGCAATGAACCTAAAAAAATCATGACATATTATATTTGGCATGCGGACAGCGATCCGTCTATCCATTGGGTGTTGGCCTAAAATGTCGCGGCTCTCAAAATCTCTCGAAAATTAAATTCCTTGCAAGTAAATATAACGGCTACCTAACAGAGATTGGCGCGCACCGAACTCTTGAGAACAATTAAAGGAACTTGAAGAACTTGACATCTGGGTTAATTTAATAGAGGTCGATAGAGGTAAATATCATTCAGCTGAGTAACAACTTAAAATAGCAGGTACTTATGAAAACGTAGAGATTCCCGGCAAGTCGCTTCATCCGGCCTCGCTTTTCCCAGGGAAAGAAAGCCTGATCAGAATTCGTCAGATGACAGCCAGTAATACACTGTAGTAATAGCGAAAGAAGATAAGGGGACAGTCCCCTTACAGTATCAAGAAGTATACTCTTTGATGGTATACCGTCAACTCTCGTTATAGCGGACACCCTCGGAGTCCGCAATAGCGGGAGTCATTTTCAGTCAACCCTCTGTAGCTTTCGCCGGGGGAGGGCTGGATTTTGTCCGTAATTAACTGAGCGGGTGTCCGTGATAACGGGGTGTCCGCAAGGCGAGCGTTGACCACACCGGTTAGCACGGCACAAATAGGCTGCGTGTCGGCCGTCTCGTATTTCCTTCCTTTCGCGGAGGAAGGAAATACACTGTACACTACTGTACAGGAAATCCGGCGTAAATTAAATATATGAAGAATACGTAACCTTTTTTTTTGCATGTAGTATTAATTTTGCTTGGTCAGTGTCAATACAGGTTTGATTAGTAGTCAGTTTTTAAAATACTCGTGGTCAATATCGGGTCAGAATCACTCGGTAAAATTTCGTTAAAAAATTTTTAATTTTAATTTCCCAATATCTGCCCCAGCGGCAAATGTATTCAGACGTATATCTTTGTACATTGGCCCCGACTGACAGAAAATAATTTATGATCGTATTTTTTTCCCCGAAAAAATCGTCGCTTTCTAATCCAAAATTTCTCATGACTCGGTTTACTAGCGATTCTAAAGTTTAAACACGGTCTGAACTGAAACTATTTTTGGCAAGCGGAACTTTAATTTACTTTGCGTGATATTGATGTATGCAGATCAGATGCGTCTGAAGACTATTCACAGCTTTACCACTCGTGTAGAACTTTTGCGAACCTTCGCGCCCAAAAATCTGAATACAAGGATACAAGGGAGTTACTACTTGAGGTCTATCGTAGATGTGAACGGGAAAACAGTTAAAAAATATTTCTACAATATAATTTTTTTTTCACTGACTCCGAACGTCGATAATTCCAGTCTCCTGGGAAACCAAAATACTTGCACGACTTGTAGGATATTTTTAGAGCCATATGCACCTGCCTCAAGACTTTCTGCGTCAGTTGAGTTATTAACATTTAAATCAATTTTCAAGTTGCGTAATATTCAGCACGATTTGCGTACCGCGTCTATAAATAGCCTGGCGGTTGCCAGCGGTTGCCGTCATAAACGAAATGACTTTCATATCAAATTAATAATGTATATGTCAACAAGCTTTAGTCAGTCAGAAAAATCTTCTTATTTTCAGGCTGTAGGTTAAAACATATGTCCAAGGCCTCATGTAAAAATAAAACAATTTCAGATTCGAGACTCCGGCTTTCCGGCCGCCAGTATCGTTGTACAAACCATCGGTTTTCAGCGCAGTCTGAGAAACCGAAAGTTTTTGCTGAAACATCCCTAAGACTGTGCTACGTCCGGTCTGAATCTTCCTCAGAGACGACGGAACTAGAGTCACTAGACAATTTCGGTCAATATTACAAGTTTCAGTTCGAATGCGACCCAAACTGCTTCATGGTATGGCCCGCCATCTGTAAAAAATTCGAAATTCTGGAATGGTTCCGATATTCGTAATGGTCCTTACACCCAGATGGTTAGCCTGGAACAAAATATTTACAACTGAAAATGTTTTTTGATGCAATTTCCGCAATTCACATTTTAAAAATAATTTATGCGTAATTTGATGCAAACTAAGTGATGCAAGACATAACAAGTTGTATGCAAAAGAAACAACAAGCTCCTGGCCCCCTTGACCCTATTGTAGCTTCATCACGAAACTTCAGAACTGTTTTCAAACTGGCTCACATCGTAAAACCTGCACCTTTTCTTTCCCCTTTTACTTTTTCCTTCTCTTCCCTCGATCTGAAATGACAATACATCATGGCAGGAGCCCTCCTGATCATGGACATTCATTAATTTTTTTTATTATCGGGGAAATATAATACATAATTTTATCTGATTATTTATGATTATGACTTGTTGTTCAACTTCTCTTCCAAAATACTTTGCCACATTTTCTCACGAACGTCTGAATATTTCGCGGGACTCGCCTGTCACAACAACTTCCATTTTAGACTTGTCTAAGTCGCGCGCCAGACATGATCTGAAACAGGTATGGAACAAATTAAAATTCTGGTTTTTCCGATCCGGTTCACTGCAGATGCTTAAAAATAATCGATATTAGTTCGTGCCGCGAAGCCTTCGCACTTCACAACTACCGGCTGTGGGCGAATATATCTTTTGTTCGATTTGTAATTTTCCATTCTAGAAATTGTAATTTATCATGTAAAACATCATGGAATTTTTAATAAAACGCGAAATTTATTTCAATAAAGCCTGGTTTTCGATTTTAATCTGTGTCTGGGCCAACGTTTATCGATTTTTCTGGACTCCATTCGTACGTGAGGTAAAACAATGAAATCGACGTCACATCGCCTCCCGTTTCGCCGGGGCCGTCCGCCGTAGCAACCGAGTATGATGTTGTGTGTTCTATATTTATTGACCAATCAGATCGTTGCATCTATCTTACTTCCCCGAACGACCCCCGAACTAATAAAAGGCGACGCTTTTGTCAGTAGACGAAGACAACAGCGAATTTCGCAACGATCTACACACATTCACTCAAACGGTTTTAGAATGGCACCGGCTGAAGTTTGTCACACTCCAAATATTTCAACGAGCAGAAGAATGAAAAGCCAAGAAGAGAAAACCGCTTACGACTTGGCCTGCGATTATATTTACTTCAACAAACTCGGAAAGGAAGCTTACAGAGCGAACACAAAAGTCGCTGCTACATTGCGGAAGATTGGAAGAGAAGTCGAAACGAGGCACGAAGCTTTACTGAAAAACATGTGCAACAAGCTCGATATCAGAGCATCTACCGCTGAAATCACCTTCAGAACTGTCGCCGATGAAATTTTCAGTACGGGAATCAACTGGGGAAGGATTGTAGTTTTGTACTGCTTTGCCGCCGAAGTCGCTGGGTTTTGCAGCCGAAATGAGATCGATATCGTTGAAGATGTCGTAAGGTGGCTCTCGGAATATGTCAGCGAAAGAACCATTACTGAATGGATACGAAAAGCTGGAGGATGGGTAAGTTTAGAGCGTAAAAAATAAAGAGTTAATTTATTCGCGTAATTTTACGTTATGTGAAACCTGGTTGCGAAGTCAACATGAATGAAAGGAAAAAAAGCATAAGCTTTATCTTTTCTGTGCTATTTTCTTTCTTTCTTGCTCTGTAATCTTAAAATAGGCAATGAGAATGTTGTAGTATCGCGAAACGGGAAGACGGAGTTGTAATTTTCGGTTTTTCCCACGGGAAGTTCAATGAAGGCGCAAACTAAATGATTTGAATTATTCATAAAGGCAGCTGGTATGTGGAACTCTTAGCGATAGAGTCATTTGGGGTTTGGAATCATTCTGGGAATGTTTACAGGAAATATTTCATGAAAAAGGCGATTATGCGACGGTGTTTTGCCATCATTTCGTCTTCTACAAATCCTTCTTTTGCACGAAAAACGATTACGTGCAAATATGTCAACTTGATTGAAGGGTTGTGAATATTCATATCCATACTCGTTTTTACCACATTTTAGTAGTAAAGATTTTTCGGACGATAAGAAGGACTGAATGGTAAAATAAGATTACTGATAGCGGCCCATGAAAAATGTTCGGTTTCTGACCAAACATGGTTGGATCCGTTTAGCGGACTTCGAAATCACGTGGGAGGTCATCCCTTCCGTTCGTTAGTCACGTTTTTAACACCTTGCAGATTCCTGTCTTGTCTCAGGAGTATTCAATCTGGATGATTCTGCTCTTAACGAAGCAATTATACAGGCATAAACTCCAGTGTCTTCCAGTGATGTAGAGAATGTAAAACGGTTTATTAATCTATCATAGGGCGTTCCATACTTCACATACTTTTCTAAGTGGCTTTTTGTATTGGACCATGAGAAAAATGTAAATTGTTTTTCGGGGAAACGAAATCTTAAATAAGCATGTTCTTTATATTTCCAGGAGGAAAAAACTCGAGATTATTAAAAAACATTTGTTTGTAATATGCACTGAGTAAGCTTGATCACCTCAGTTTTTCTTGGTCTTAAAACTGTAAAATTATAATCATTGCGGAAAACATTTCCCACAGACATGACATGTTGCAGGATTTTTGTCCATGTTTGCTCTGTGGGTTACTGCTGCACATGATGTTCCTTTGAAACACGTCTAAGCATGCAATAACAATAGTTTATTTTGAGGTAAAGTTCATTTTATTTTATTAACCTTTAGTGTTATCTTATTTAATTTCCAGGATGAATTTTGTGAACAATTCAAAGATATCCGAGATGAGAGAGAGAAATTTTGGTGGAACAGTATTTTGTACACAACTCTTGGACTTGGAACCCTTGCTGCAATGTTGTACGCGAAGAGTTAGAAGTGGTGTTCAAGTGGAGTTTACTTAAAAACTACGTCATCCCAGATGTAGCAAGAGCCATGTTTAGTTTATCATGAGTAGCTCTCAGATAATAAAAGCAGAGATGATATATTATGCAGGAATGCAAAACAACAGAGTTTTACGACCATACTCAAACTCTGCCTTTAGTATAATGTCAATCGAACAGACAGTCATATATGAGTCAAGATTGTTGTCATGGAAACAGTCTGTGTTGGTACCAATTCCGCAGTCAAACTGCAAGAAAAAGAAAGAACAGAAAGATAGAGGCTACGACAAAGGGTCTGATTTTATCGGCCTGCAGTAAAAGAATCGTCAGGACATGTTACATGAAACAAAGATTACAGGAACAATAGACTATATTATCCAGTTAGCGTTAAAGTTTTCTTAAATGATTCGTAGTGTCAAACAGTTGGATAGTAAACATTTTTGTAAATATTTCGAGTTAGCATGCGTTCTTTTAGTTACATGTAGATATAATTTATTTATGATTTATATAAGTTTATTTCGTCAAATTTGAAAAAGTGATTTTACCTTTTATCTTACAGATAAAATAAAAGTATCCATGTAAATGGAATATCATTATAAAAACATTGTCATATTTAATGAAATTTTCTTCTGTTTGATAAACAAAACACTTCAGTCTTCAAAACAACCTGGGCATGTTGTGTCATATTTTGCAATGCATTGTCAGATGTACAGCTGCCTGTGAACTTTATTCTTGTTATCAATTCAAAGCACGTCCAGACTTTTCAAAGAGCGGATAATATTTTCTAGTGGACAAATTCCCAACTAGACTGTGAAAAGTTCTTCCTTTTGGATGCTCAAAGTTGGAAGACAGTTTGCAATCTAATCCCTGTTTATCAACAATATTGCAGAAGTATTGTTGTATAAATAAAATATTGATACATTTTATCTTTTGTTTAGGGATTTATCTATTGGATAACACTCTTTGAACTACCATGCCAGAAGTTTGACCCTTAAATTCCCAGAAGTGATTAACTGTTGACCTCTCCTAACACGTTTTCTAACAAATCCAAGAAGGGACTATTGAGAATTTAGTGCTAATTTGAGCAAACCATTTTAATTGTGAGGGAAAAACAACTAATAATCACGGGGAAAATGATTTGCTCAATAGCACTAAATTCTCAAAAGAGAATCACAGAAAATATATGGAAAACATTAAGGAGAATTTAACACTGATCTTGGGGCATATAAAGAGTATCTTTTCTACAAAGCCAAGCCTATGTGCGTGTATCTCAACACTTTTCCTTCTATTGTTTTAATGTTTTTGCCATTTGTGATGATGTTTAGGTCATTCACCACCCTGGAGTTCCCTTGCCAAGTCCACCCTTCGATGATGGCATATTACGTCATTCACAGTCAAAACAATGACTTTTGCACCATTGTTGCTCATGTGACAAAAGTGCTAACCGCCATAACGGATGCTAGAAAATCGAAGAGAAAGTCCAAATTGGTAAAGGTTTTGGGTCTTTTAGGTTAATAGAAATGGGTGAAATGCGTTAATATTTCTAGCCGTGATCGGGTCAAGTGTCCAGGCCGATACAAATATCATGGCACGTCGCGATACAATGTGACAATGCAGTGCGTATTTCCTGGCAATTTTTCCTCATTCTTTGTATCTCGCCTTAACGTGCAGCACTGCACATTTTATTGTGGCACGTAAATGTTTTCTGTATTTAATTTTAATCCCTTTTATACACGTAAAAAATTGACCATCAAAGCAGTCAGTAGCAAAGAAAATAAACTGCTTTCGAGACCTCTTTCCCTTGCCTCTCCCAGCTCTTCCTCGCAGACCAGAACTTCTGTGACGCAGGCTACCCAGCTCCGGATTAACGTTATTGGTCTAGAGTTCACCAAGACTTCCCGATCCCCTAAATTCTAAGAATACCCTGGGGTGTAAAAGGAAATCTTTGAGTTTGGGTCCAAACGATCGCGCAGTAGGGTCTCGCTCATTCTAACTCAATTTTCTCGCGACATTGTCTTCTAGGAACAATCTTGTCAGCCGGATAGATTAAGAAAATTGGCGTTTGTCTTTTTGATAAATTATTTGAAATATGCCCAGGGACGACGAAAATGTTTTCAGAACTGAGAAAACGTGATAAGGAAAATTCACGATTCCTTCTCAGCACGATACAGTGGAACCGCCCCAAAACCGTGAAGTGTGTATTTTTATAAGCTTTTCAGAGTTTGTTTACTGTTATTGTTATCAAAAGAGAAGCCATCATACGGCATGTCTAAACAGAGATGACTACAAACTCTTCTCGTGACATTCCTGAATACGAGCCGACAAGACAAAACGTTTTAAAATCAGGTCTCATTGCGGTCAAAATACCGGTCAAAATACCGAAGACTCCCGAACGAATACGATTCTGTTATGATATGTACCTGGCTCGGTTTGATCGGCCTTCGGATTGTTCGTGTGGGTTTCGCCGGCGCTATTTTTTGATTGGGATCATACCGGAAGCGTCAAAAACGCTTCGAGTGCTTCTTCGGGGAACTATTGTTCCGGCTACCGAGTTGACGTCATCATGAGGTGTGAAAAATTGCACTTTTCCAACCTGGATACCGCCATATGAGGTCATATGAGGCCACATAAATGCTCCTATTTATTCCACACTGTTTTATAGGCTACAGTACACAATATTTTATTTATTAATACTAATATTTGAAAAGTTCAGAGAGCATAAAATAAGAAAGAAATATATTAATGCTAATTACCACCTCTTGTATTTAAAATCCGCACTCTGTATATGTCACTTTAGTCTGAAGAGATGGTGTAGAATCATACCGAAATATAGCCACAGAAAGTTTCTATAGTTGTATTTTGTTGTCCATATATTTGACACAATGCAATTAACAACAACAACAACAATAAGCTTTATTTGCATGACCATAAATCATTACAGTATTGCAAAAGCGTAAAATAATATAGATAGAAAACGAACTGAAATTAAAATAGAAATAGAGAAAAAAAAAAAAATACAATGGAAAAGAGAATTACACGTAAATCTTAACTATCAAACTAGGCTGATATCAATTTGTTTCGCAGATCAATAAAGGAGGAAATGAACTTTACCAACTGTATGTTAATAAAATAATCAGAGGAGTTCAATAACTCTATAATTAATTCTGTGAGTGGTAACTGATTGAAATTTGAGAATTTGTTATCTATTTTATTATAAAAGCCATCTCTAATTGATGAATAGTTGGGACAATGAAACAAAAAATGAATTTCATCTTCGATATTATTGAGATCACAAAGAGTGCAAAGTCTATCACACCTTGAGATGTTTTCATATCTACCGGTTTCAATCTTAAGTTGGTGGTTGCTTATTCTTAGTTTCACTAAAGCTTTTCGATCAGGGTTTTTTCTAGTCAAGTCTAAATAGATTGAGGGTGTATAATTGCTTTTGAAAATGCTGTAAAATTTTAGTTTTTGGGAATTTTGAACGGTATGTTTCCAATGGGCGATATATTTCTCTTTCATGAGATCTATATGACGCTTGATCTTAGCGTCATCTAATGTATCATGATTAAAGTTAGTAACATTATAATATTCTAACATCTTCACTGATAAGATTAGAGTAAAAACCATTTTTACCGTTACAATGAAGATCAATTGACATTAGCAATGACTGTTTAACAATAGTGTTTTGATCCTTACTTTGAAGATAATTTACGTAATTAAGAATGTTTTTATTTATATCAGTAATCAGAGGAAATCGGCCAAGTTCAGCCCGGCATGCAATATTAGATGCCTTGTTGTTAACCTCGAGGTAACGTTTGCAAAATTGTAAGTGAGTTTTTTCAATTGGTGAACTATCCCAAGACTTGAAATTTGATTTTGTATAAACACCCCAAATTTCGCTATTATAGGTTAGAATTGGGGAAATCATCGTGTCAAATATTTTGCAAGCAAGAGATGGTTTTAGACTGCTTAAATCTGTGTGTCGCCTTAGACTAAAAAGAGCATGAAGAGCTTTCTCCTTTAAGTGATCTAATGACATTGTGAAGTTTCCGGATGAAGAGATGCAGGTCCCTAAGTAGGTATAATTTTGAACAATATCAATGCTTTCATTACCTATGTGAAACTTATAGTCAGCATATTTCCTTGCTCGCCTTTGGAAGACCATAACCTTGGTTTTCTTAGGATTGATGTTTAACATCCACGATCTACAATAAGAACTCAAAGTATTAAGGCAATTTTGTAGTCCGATTTTTGATCGTGACAATATAATTAAATCATCTGCGTATAAAAGAGAGTTTAATTTGGTGCCGTTTGGTAAGACAAAAGGATCAGATAAAATATTGTCGAATGAAAATGGTAAGTCGTTAATGTAGAGATTAAAAAGCAATGGACTTAAGATGCAACCTTGACGTACACCTCTTGCGTATTGAAAACATCGTGTTTGGCTACCACCAATTTTTATTGAACCAGTAGAATTGGAGTAAAGGCTTTTGATCAATTTATAAAAGTTTCCCCCGACATTAATTTGTAACATCTTATATAGGAGTCCGTCATGCCAGACCGAGTCAAAAGCTTTCCTAAAATCAACAAAACAAGCATATATTTTTCTTGGTGACAATGAACATACTTATCTATTAATGTTCGTAGTGTGAAGACATGGTCAGCTGTTCGGTTTTTCGGTAAGAAGCCAATTTGAGAACTGTGAAGTATATTGAGGGAGTTGACATGTTCGAGAAGTCTTTGATTCAAGATAGAGCAAAATAGCTTTCCCAGACAACTAGAAACACAAATCCCACGGTAATTTGACGGATCAGTTCTTTTGCCAGATTTATATATTGGTGTAATTAGACCGCCGCACCAAATCTGAGGCATCGTACCTAAAGTAAGAATGGAATTAAAAAGTTTCTGATAGACCGATATCATCTCATTTTGGCTAGCTTTAATCATTTCATTCTTTATTTTGTCTGAAAAAGGAGATTTGTTATTCTTCAATTTTTTCACGGCTGTACGTATTTCTGTTTCAGTAATGAAGTAGTCCAGGGGCCGTGATTTCATTTTACGATCTTCTTGTGTTTGTAACTCATTAATAACGTTCTGCTGATCGGAGTTAAGAGGTTCATTGGAATGAAGTGATTGGAAATGAGACAGCCAATTGTCTTCTGAAACTAGTGGGATAGCTTTGGATTTCACAGAGTCATCCATATTTTTTAAGCAATTCCAAAAGAGTTTCTTATCGGAATGGACTACAGTATCCTCTAGCTCTGAAATCTTCGTATCGTAGTATTCACTTTTCTTATGGTTCAGTAGATTTTTGTATTGCTTTAAGACAGTATGATAATCTTCACGTAGAGCGGCATTCAAAGGATCTCTGTGTTTTTGGTTTGCTAATTTCCTTAATTCATGCCTTTAAAGCGGCATTCTGCATCAAACCATTTTTTGTTTGAAGATGATTTGATACGTTTATGCTTTTTGGTAGTCTTAATCTTTAAGCAACGTTTTGCCCCCTTTGGAAGTCAGATTTTGTAATAAACCCCCTCCTTCTGTCAGGCTGATGTCAATGACTCTTCAGCAATATTTTCTTGCGTTTCAGTCACTTTGTATTGAAACGTGGTCTTTAATTTCCAGAACTATCGTCGAGTTAGGGTATAAATGACGTTTCCTTTGTAACACGATCATACATAACCCATTTCTTTTTTTTTTTTAGTTAGTGGTGTAATAGTAAAGTTTACAAAATTAATGTGAATTTTCTTGAAAATTTATGATTTGAAATAAGCCCCCCTCTCTATTAAGCCCCCCTCTCTAATAAGCCCCCCCTTCTTGAGGCCCGAAATTAAATAAGCCCCCCGGAGGCTATTCATTATGCCCTGAAATTATCAGCGGGTAATGCGTTTTTGAGTTATTGTCTAGTACACTAGTAACGTTTGCCTGTTTTTATTTATTTATTTTTTATTTGCCCATCATAATATCAATTGCATTTGGTTGCTTTACACTGGACAGGAGATCTTAGCAAGGGCCTGAGGCCAGGAGTTAGGTAATCTCGAATATATTTGAGCCAGGGGTTTGAGCCAGCACATGAAGGCGAGGGCGAGGGAGAAAAAAGTTAAGAAAAGTGGGCTTATTAGAGAGGGGGGCTTATTTCAAATCATAAATTTTCGAGAAAATTCACATTAATTTTTCAAACTTTTCTATTAGCTACTATTACAGCACTAACTAAAACAGAACAAGAAATGGGTTAATTCAAGAGAATAATATGACTGAAGAAGATCGCGGTTATTTACAATGAAAAGGGGTTCACGCGGAAAAAACGATTTTATTTGATTTTGAAAAGAAACAAACTGATGGTAAGTTAATTTAAAAACATGCTCAAGGAAGTGAATTATGGTTTGGGTTGACGACGATATTCACGCTGAAACGCGTACGCTCAGAACTGGACGTGCAGAAGGTCCACAAACCCGGCCCATAGTTACAGGCTCAAAAAATGCTTGAAAACAGCCGAAAACGTTTCACCTATATTTGCAGATAATCCAAGTTGTATCGCCTGTATCGGCTCTCTGTGTGTAGCCTTTCTCATGCCGTTGTACGAAACACTGAAAAACTCAAGAGTAGGTCAATGTTAGAATGTTGATGTACTGTTCATCATTTATCGTCATTATGTTCGAATTGTATCTCAAAAACAAGCAAATTCTCAGCCAAAAGTGAGATAAGTAGTCTTTTGTTCATGTATTTCAAAACATTTTATTTTTCTTTATCAGACGTTTTATGCTGTACTTCAGTGTACAAATAAACGGTATTACATTACATCACTCTACCTGCACCACCTCCTGATTGTACTCCCCCCTTCCCCGGTTATAGGCACCCACGGTTTCCTTCAGTTCCAGTTCACTCTTGATCGTTTGAGTATATAGCATGATGAAACTCCAGTATGATTGTCTCTACTGTTTTTAAATTTTTCGATATGAGGCATTAATTCGAGCCGAGCACTGAATTACTTGCAGGGAATAGAAATTAGGCGTGGACACGTTCATCACATGTGAACACCACGTGAAAACGTCTGAGTCTGTCTCGCGAAGTTCGTCACTTTTCCTTTCACCACTGGAAACCTATAGCTACTTGTTGCAAATTGATTTTTTTGTAAATTGTTGTGAAATTGGAACTTTCTCACGGAAAAAAAATTAAATCATTAAAGTAAGTCTTGCATGGGTTTGCTATGGATAACACTAGAGTCTTTGCTCACTGCTGTTTTGTATGCATTAATTTGCATACACTATAATAAAATCTCAAAGCAGAGCTGTATTTAGGCGTGAACGCATTGCATGTGCACACCACATGAGGACCATGAGCGGCTTCTTTGCCGGATTACATAACCGGTTATTACCGCAAGCACAGTCTCGCCCAGGCAGTCTAGGCGCTAGGAAAACCCTCATGTTGTTAATTGAATACATGTATTGTGATTTTGAAACATGCTTGAGCCTTTGTTATGTGCAACATTACTGTCGGGAAATATTACATGTATTGATTAAGTATTAATTATAAATCGTAAACTAATTAATGTCACGAAATACAAGAATTGTAACACGAGTAAGATAGATTTCGCAACACAAGATTTCACAATATTGTAAACAAAAGGTCGCTCGTGGACTGATGTAATTGCATGTGTATCAGTAGCAAAATAAGGGAAAGAAACGTGCAATTGTGAAATTATAACTAAATTTAGGTACATTACAGTATTGTAGGCTTGGGAAATTACTGTACTCGTGATCGTGGGGAAGGTACAATTACGCAAGAAGAATTGTAAAAACTAAGTAGATCTATAATGGTAAGTTCAGATTGTCGCGAACGTTCAGATTGATCAGATTGTTAACCGAGATTGTTGCGAACGTTCAGAATGTAAGATCGTTCAGATTGTCGATTGTGAATAAACCGTGAAACCAGATAGATACAGTCCTCTTATTGAAACCAGCGGTGTGGAGTCCGTGAGGATTCTGCGACAATTAACGATATATCAAGGACTATATAAAAGCATGAAGGAAACCGGGCCTTATAACCGTTAGGGAGGGGCGTGGTGCGGGGGGGGGGGGGGGGGGGGGGGGGGAGGGGAGGGGTACAACGGGATCAGAAACGGCTGCCGAACTTGTAAATAATCTGCAAATAGGTGAAGAAGGAATTTCTGTTTTCAGGCGAGTGTTATGAGTGTAACCATGGGCCAGGAGTACTGGATTGATTGGGGTTAGGGTATGGCATATGAAACCCGGGATGAAACCTCACGTCTTCTTGATCTTAGCCATGTTAGCGTGTTTCAGCGTAAAAACAAATACAATAAAAACATCGCAATTCACTTCCTACAGCACTTTTGTAAAACTTGTAACAGCAGTTTGTTTGCTTTTCAAAATAAACTGACCACAGCATCATTATTTTTACATTTAATATTTTCCATTAAAAAAACTCCTCATTGGAAAATAAAATCATAAGATCTTTGATTCAAAAAAGCAATTTTTCTGATCATGTTTTGAAACATGATTACTACATCAGGGCATATCTATGATCAGGGATCAGGGATATGGTTTTTTCACTCGTTCTAAAATTCTCGCTCCACAGGCAACCTCGTTGCAAAATACCGTAATCGCTTGGAGACGAAATAGAATATGACAAAATTGCGTCATTTTCTCGTGATAGTTCTTGTGACTGATAAATGCTTGATTGTGATTGGCTAATTTTTCTCTTGATTTACATTGTTTAGCAAACACAGCTGAAACTGCTGTACTGTACAAATCAACACACCATACTAAAAACTACATCTATTTCACTTCCACCACGTTCATCGCGAGATCTCATTTTCCTCATTCGATGCTTCGTCTGCACTAGTGCTAATTCAGTACTCCAAGGATAAACAGCAGGATTCGTGAAGCAAGATGGACCACTATAGCATCAAAGGAATTGCCATCGCCATTTTGTTTTTACTCACGCTGTTTGCCGGCCTCCTTCCACTGAAGATTCGAGGAGGACAGGCAAGCACAAGGCAACGATTCCTCAGCTACTGCAACTGCTTCGCTGGGGGAGTTTTCTTTGCGACATGCTTTGCTAGACTTGCTGCCGATGATCAGAGAAAAAATATCAACAAGCTTTTAATCTGGCCGGCATCCATACGGTTTTCCCCGTAGCAGAGTTCACAACGTGTATGGGTTTTTTTCTCGTCTGACTATAGAACAGATCGTGCACACGTTCCACGATACCTCATTTCTGCACGGATCACATGGAGCCACGGCCACGATGAGCCACTTTTGGGTGAAATACAACGTTCGGAAGACACTTTTTATTCGGATTCGAGCAGCAGCTCTTTTCGTACTCAAAGAAGAAACTTGCCAAGCCAGGCGAATCGAGTTCTCAGGACATACATCTTGATCGTAGCCTTGTCGATGCACTCAGTATTTGAAGGACTAGCTCTGGTTTGATCACAGACGTGGATCGCCTAGCGCAGATTGCAGGAGCCATTGTAATCCACAAGTCAATAATCGCATTTTCACTCAGTGTCAACTTGGTACAACATGAAATGGAAACAAAGACTGTTGTTAAATCAGCTCTTCTCTTTTCGATCATGGGCCCGATCGTTTATAGCGATCGGTATGGCGGTGCTACGCAACTCAACTGAACTCTCAAGCAGTTTTGCCTCTGGCATTTTGCAAGGAATTGCAAACGGGACATTTTTGTTTGTGACTTTCTTTGAAATCTTTCAGCGGGAGCTTGCAGAACGTGGCAATCGCCTTCTAAAGGTACTAGCTATGATCACAGGTTACTCAGTGTGACTTGTACTCTTGTACTACGCTAACGTTTTAGAACACAATAGTCCTAACGTTCACCCGCATTCAGGAAGCGTGAATTCCACTGTGTTTCCGACCACGATCGAATCCAGAGGATCGAATCTATAGGCTTTGTGTAGCGCAATATCATAGTAAGCTTTGTTTTTGTACATGTAACAGATACCATAAAAGCTCTGGTATAAATCACACTTTTTCAAATCAAATGCGTATGTGGCTAGGGAAGACCAGGGCTAAGGGACTGTGCAATAATTATCAGGAGGGGGGGGGGGGGGGGGGGGGTTGGGGGAAAATGGGCTCCATGTAGCCAAATATTAGGTAATTTTTACACCCCCTCCTAAAGGAGTGAATTTAGTTATTGCCCCCCCCCCTCTAATCAGTCAGAAATTATGTACGACCCCCCCCCTCACAGTATACACACACCTTTATACAAGTGCCCTATATTTTCTCTACACACACCAGATAACAGAAAGAAGAGCTCCTACTGCATGTTTAATTGTTGGACATCCGCGTCTGCGAACAAACTTCACCTCCGTAGCAATGTTCAACAGAACCATAGCAGAAGGAAAAGAGCATGTGTGTTACTTTCAGGTCCGGTGAAGGATAGCTAGGCCGAAGGGCAGGAAAATTTTTCGGTCCCCCACCTTATGAATAGGTATGGATTCGCCAATGTAATATGTACTTGAAATAAAATGTTAAGCCCCCCCCTCTCTTGAGTGACTATTTTACCTAGAGCCCCCCCTCTCCTTGCTTTGATTTTACTTTATGCCCTGCACCTCGGTTTTCCAAACCCCCCCCCCCCCCCCTCCTGGTATTATTGCACAGTCCCTAATTTGGCAATCAACAGCAAACAAGACAATAGCTGAAAATTAGTCGTCAGCAGAGAATAAATAATTTCTCTTTTTCTTTGCCAATTATTCTAAACCCCACAGTTTTTTTATGAAAATTTGTCATTGTTTACTTGTTTCCTGAATATTTCGGTGTGCAAGAAATAGCAAAAGAGCATAGAATAGTATCATAACTAATGTTTGTGTTTACGTTAATCCCGCGAAAATTCAAACTTTCTCATGAAAGTTATTGTCGCTCAGTAAGTATGTGAATTAAAACTTTTGAACAGATAACACAAAGCAAATTTTGTACTTCAAGTATGAAAGTGTTTTTATGTTTTAAACAGTGGATACAAAAATAATACAAATACAATTAATTTGTAAAGGAATACAAGCATTTTGCAAAGCTCTGCATCCATGTAAACAACTAAAGTGGCAATTAGATGGTGGTCGAGAGGGTAAGAGAAGCCAAAGTCCCCTTTGTGTTTAAAAACAAAAATTAACACCCCCATCCCCCCTATCAATCTGGCGGTTATGTATAGGTAGAGCTTTTATGGTAACTCGATTACTTGTGAACTATGGAAAAATTATGTTTTTGTAATAAAATACCGATTGATGTATTTAATAGCCTTCATTGCCACGATTACATCAGTTCCTCAAAATTTCATCACCAAGCCTCGTTTATGGCGAAATTGTTCTCAACCTCTCGGCACATGCCATACTGTTTTCACGTGGTTAATTCTTTTCATCTTTGGTACTTTGGGAATTCGTTCAGATGAAATTTACAAGTTTATATTTCAAAAGCGAGGCTTGGTGGGTGAAATTCACCTAGTCTGACGTGAACATGCATAAGGACTATCGGGCTTGACTAAATTATTATATTTTCTATGAATTAGTTGTTCACAACAATAGTTATTAAAAAATTTAAAAGCGAACCGAAATGGTGATTAAGATGTTCACGTAAAAAAATGTTATATTAATGATAGGCATCATGTACCACAGTAGGGCTCTCACGCTCTTCCGCTGTACATGGGTATTTTTAACAAATATTAAAGTTGTCGGGTGGACTAGTATCCCATCCACGGGGAACATGGCAATACTCTTATTCGCTTTCATGCCTACAGAAACCAGACAAGTGCTGGGACAAGAATGTGCCTTTTGGCTTTCTCATATCCATTAACAACATTAGCCTGGCGTGCAGACGTCTCTAATTTCATTGTTTCACACTGAAATCTGATATGAGGACGTCTACACGCAGGCTACATATCCATAGGATTGGACCAACAAAACTTATAATGTAAAAAGTGTTGATAAGACGACCCAGGTGACTCGAGTGACAATTTTGCAAATTAACACTGACAATTCAAGCAATGTATTGTTGTCTGAGTGATGTGAAAGTGATGAAATTGACGATTCATCAGCCATTCTTTGTTTATTAATTTGATACCTTATATTATATTTTTGCAAATCTGAAAGAATTGCTTTTAACACATGGATTCATGTTTTACTATGTCTGTCACCATAAATATGTTGCTATTCTCAGTCCATTTTCCATAGGAAGTACCATTTGAGTTTACAGTTTCAATTTGATAGAAGGCCACTGTAACATCCAACAAGCCCTTTCAACTTGGGGGGGTGGGGAGTACATAAAAGGCTTATGAATCAGACTGTATCAAAATGGAGTGATTTGGTGTGTAATAATATTCATTGGTACTTAGTTTGATTTGAGAGTTTTTGCATGGATATAATGCTCGCTAGAACAATACTGCAGGAATTTTATCATTGTTAAATTTTTTGTTGACAAAAAGTTTCATTTAGCCATTATTATTTTTCATCAGAATTAATTGCCAAGTTTTAAATTTATGGCTTAAAAAATTAATATTTAATTATTTTTGTGATATATTATTATAAGAAGTGGGAGATACAATTAAAGAGATTTGCTTGGCACTCTGACCAACTAGTCTGTTTAATGTCCTCTGGTATGTTTTTGATGTAATTTAATTTTGACATCTTGTTCAGCAAACTTTGATGGGTTCCGTTTTGTGGCGCCCACATTTGAACTAGACTAGAACCATTTAAATTTCACCACTCCACCTCCAACACTCCTTGGATTTTGATTACCGCAAAAGTTTGGTCAAAACATTAATCAAAACTTTGTTGAGTGGCAACGGAGCGTTATCTTCACTGTAATTGGAGTTTGGTCAGAACCTCTTTCAGACATGTTTAATTTGAAGAGACCAACGCCCACATCAACATTGTGTTATTTGCCACCATGAGATTACAGAACCTTTTGTTTTAGTATTTTTGATCAAATGATAAAATTATTATCTGATATGACCCAAAGGTGAGTGTATACAAATCTTTGTTTGGTAGACTGGCTGGCCAAACAAACAATTGACGTGCACGTAGGGACTGCAATGATTGTGAAATTCACCTATTGTTCTTTGACCATGGGTCTCATTTGAGACGTTATTTCAAATCACAATGCAAACACTGATAACAAAACACAGCAGGGTTTCTGCTAACAGTTAACCTTTTGAGCATGTTGTGTAATTCCTTCACAACAGCTGAAACCCAATGAAAACGGAAAAAACAATAAAAAAAGAAAATGTTTACAATATAAAAATTAATTAAAGAACAAAAAGCAATATTAATATTAGCATGTGTAACCTGCGATCCAGGTGAATTTTTCCACACTCTCATTTACACTTCATCTATACATGTCGTGCTAAAAATATTAGTTCCTTTCCTTAGTTTTGCTGTTTTAGACTATGAGCAGTCCCTGAATTTTTCTCAGGGATAGTAAAGTTGGAGAGACGCGATAACACACAGCGTGTCACACTCTGCTGTTTTATATTGAGTAAAATCACAAGTAGTCATGTAAGGCAACCAATTCTATTTCTCTGACTTTAATTGACGATCTGACTACAAGTTAGAATAATGGAATTATTCAGAGTTTTGAGCATATCTA